>ML677353.1:2813387-2860441 GCA_007922305.1 Dermatemys mawii
TGTCCCCCCCCCGGGCTCCCCTCACCTGCGCCCGGCTCGGCGCTGGCCCCGTACTCGGCGGCGTCCCGTCGGCGGGCGCAGGTGCCCTGGCCCTGCACGAGCGCCTGCAGCGGGAGCTCGGCGCCCGGGTGCGGGTAGCAGCGCAGCCCGGCGGCGCAGCGCGGCGTGTACACCCCGCACGGCTGGTTCTCCAGGCGGGCGCAGACCGGGCAGCAGCCGCAGCCGGGCTCCCGCACCAGCTCGGGGCAGGCGGCGGCCGGGGCGCAGGCGGCCAGGCGCTCGGCGCTGCAGGGCGGGCAGCGGAACAGCACCTCGGGCAGCGCCGGGCGCGCCAGCGCCGCCGCCAGCAGCAGCAGCCGGAGCCAGGCGGCCGGAGCCGGGCGGCAGCGACCGACCCGCGGCAGCATCGTGGCTGGAGTGAAGCGGGGCGGGCAGGTGGCGGCCTCCCCCCCGCACCCGGGGAGCCCCGCCGGGTCCTAGAGCCGCCCGCTTCCGCCCGGGGACGGGCCAGCGCGGGGAGCGGGCTGCCCCCTCCCGCCCCCCATGCTCCGGGGTGGGGGGGTGGCGGGGGGCTGGACTAAATTCCTCCTCCGCCCCCTAGTGCCGGGGGGGCTGGGCTCGGTGGCTGCCCCCCACCCAGTGCCGCGGGGGGAGGGGGGTGGCCTTAATTCCTCCTCCCCCTCCAGTGCCGGGGGGGGGGCTTGGGGACTCCTCCCCCCACTGCCGGGGCGAGGGGCAGGATAAATTCCTGGCCCCTCCGTGCCGTGGGGACACAGGGGCGGGGGCTGCCCTCCCCCAGTACAGAGGGTGGTGGACTAAATCCCACCCCCTAGTCCTAGTCGGCTTGGCCAGGGTGTCGCCGAGTGCCGAGACCTGAGATAGGACCCCCCCCGCACACAGCCCTAGTGCTGGGGTGCCGGGCGAAGGGGCTGTGCGCCCATCCACGCCCCCTCCCGGGGCCGGGTTAGGGGGCAGCTCCAGGTCCCGTGCCAGGTAATCTGGCTGGTGTTTGCTTCCACGTGAGCCCAGGCACTGGGGGTTTTGGAGGGTGAATCTGACTGGGATCAAGGGCTGCCCCCTCTGCGTGCCGGCGGGGATATGCCCCGCATGTGCACCCCGGGTGGAAGAAACAAACCGACCGCGGGGACAGGCAGCGCTGAAGGAAACCAGGCACTTCGCGTCTAGATCCCAGCTAGGGAAGGACTGAAAGCGGCTACTAAAGGAGAGAGGCAGAATCAGTTTGAGGCTGAAACACACAGGAAGAAACAACCTCAGCACCCCTCTGCTTCCCGAAGAAACCCCTGGAAGATGAATTTCCGCATCCATTATTAATAGCGCTTTCTATCCAAGCGCCTCACAACACCTCTGAGATGTGGGGAAGTGCTAGCCTCATTTTACAGAGGTGGAAACTAAGGCACAGAGAAGTTAAGTGACGGCCTCAAGGACACATCCCCAGTCTTTTGCAGAGCCAGGAATATAAACCTGATCGTCTACTTCCCGGGTTTCTGTCTTAACCACAAAACCATGCTTCCTCCCTAGTCCATAACAAGCATTCATTGCTGTTAAATATCACTGGTCTTAAGTAAGTTTCTGGAGAGATGTTCCAGTTCAGCAAGCCTCGATTAAGGGAGGTATATTCTGTAGATCTACTCCCCACTTTGCATGGGTCCCTAAGTGTTTGTAATGCACTTAATGATTTTCAGATGGAGGGTGCAACAGAGAGGCATAGTTGTATCCAGATGAAACTGGAAACTGGAAGCCAAACCACATGACCAAAATCCTCTCCTTGAGAGATTTCCCAGATTCCAGAAATTCATACAGGCATCCAGATATTGATGCTTAAGGAACCAAACCTCAGAACCTTTGGAGGCTGATCCTATCGCTACTCCTGATGAGTACCCAGCAGATCTAACAATACCTATTTCTTACATAGTGCTTTCGATCAGTAGAGCTCAAAGTACTTCACAATCTTTGATGTATTTATCCTCACAACAACCCTGTGAGGTAGGGAAGCATTAGTATCACCATTCTACATATAGAGATCTGAGGCACACAAAAGCCAATTGACTTGCCCAAGCTCATACTGGGAATCTGTGGCAAAGCAGAATTCGGGTCTCCCAAGTGCTAGGCTTGTGCCCTAACCATTGGACAATCCTTCTCTCTACTCCAAGAAAAGTCAGTTCACTGCAGTAGGGGAGCCAAATGTAAGTTCAGCCAGATACAAGAAAAGTTAGTGAGAGAAGGCATGAGAACTGCAGTTATATTCTTACTATTTCTATTGCAGTAGCTACTGAGAAGCTCCACACAAGATCAGGACCCTATGTTAGGGATGTACCCATAGGGTTTACGCAGCAAAGAAAAACCCACACCTGATCCATGCCAGCTGACTAAGGATGTAGGGCTGTTTCATTGCTGTGTAGCCTTATAGGCTTGGGTTGGAAGCTGAGCTCTGGGACTCTTGGACTCCAGCTGGCAGAGGCCAGCCATGGGTGTCAGTTGCCTTGCAGACAAATCCTGAGTAGCTGTGTGATGAATGCCATCCTAGCAATATCAGGGACTAAGGCCATGCCTCCACTGCAAACTTTGGTCGATGCAAGTTACGTTGGTGTAAAGTCATCACAGTCAGTAGTTCACTTATGCATGTGGATACTTGCGTCGGCACTGCACGTAGTCACCAGGAGCACTTGTGTCAACACACAGTGCAGCACACCATTGGTAGGCAATCAGCACTGCCTTTTGGGAAGTTTTTCTAACACATGCCTTAACAGCAGGGTGCATTATGTGTGTAAATGCTATTGAGGTACATTCAGAATCACATTTTAAAAAAAGGATGCTCAGTTTGGGAAAATTGAGCTCCTTATGTGAAATTCCAGCAGGACCTGTCCCTCTACTGATGATCAGTTGGCAAGGCAGACATCAGACTTCAAAAATATCATTAAGGATGTGAGTATAACTATATTTGTAACTTGTGCATAAGTCTTTATGGAATTTCTACATGCTTGGGTAATCATAACTTAACTGTAACTTCAATAAAACTTGTAAAACAGACTAGACCTTGTACTTGTATAATGTATGTATGGTCACTATCCTTGGTCTTTATTTGTTTATAGGGACTCTCAACCTGAAGCAAGTAGCAGAAGTGACTTTCTCTCTGTTGAGCTCGAAACTGTAGCCACCAGAGCCGAATCCACAGTGGTGTAATACCACATTACAAAATTCACTTTAAATAAAATAAAAGGCTACACTTTCCCAACTGTCTGATAACCATTGGCAATGTTGAAATGCCAATAACAATCCTTGGGGACCCAGCCTACCCCTTTCTCCCTTGGCTCATGAAGCCGTACACTGGCCAGCTTTGCAGCACTAAGGAATGATTCAACTACAGGCTCAGCAGGAGCAGAATTACAGTTGAATGAGCTTTTGGTAGACTGAAGGGACGCTGATGTCGTTTACCCACAAGACTGGATCTCTGTGAAAGAAATATCCCTATGGTATGTCCTACATAATATCTGCTCACTGACATGCAGGATTTCATTGAATGTGTTCTCTTCTTAGAATCACAGAATATCAGGATTGGAAGGGACCTCAGGAGATCAAATAGTCCAACCCCCTGCTCAAAGCAGGACCCATCCCCAGCTAAATCATCCAACAGATTTTTGCCCCAGACTCCTAAAATGGCCCCCTCCACGACTGAACTCACAACCTGGAGTTTAGTAGGCTAATACTTAAACCATTGAGCTATCCTTCCCACCGTCTTTCTTCTCCTTGTCTGGCTCAGACATTCGGGGAACCCCTCAAGGCTGCAATGGTAGCAGCTGCAGATAAAACACACAGCGGTACCATTGTTGGTATAGTCCAGCAGTTCTCAAACTGGGGGTCGCGTCCTCATTCCAGGGGCGTTGCGAGCCCCCGCAGCTGCTGAAATGATGCTGAAGTGACTGTGTCCACTTTCGGCGGCATTTTGGCGAACATACTCACGCGCATGGGTACGTCCACAGAAATTCCGCCAAAAGCAGAAACATTCAATTCAGCAGCATTTCAGTGCACATACAAGGGTCGCGATTGGAGGCGGATTTCATAAAAGGGGTTGCTCCAAAGGTAAGTTTGAGAACCACTGGTTTAGTCACAACAGAAATCAAAAGTTAAGATTCAGAACTCCTTTCCCTTGCTCTCCTAAAGTTTCAAACAAGACATGCTTATTGACACTTCTACTTCGGGATGCTTGTGCACAGGACCACTTACAGCCCCAGCCATGGAGAATATTGCCCACCAGGGGTGAGGAAAATGAGGAGAGAATTGCTTGGCTGCATGAATCTATAAATATTGGGCAATGGGACTGAATACTGGCACCATTTTCCATAGGCAGTGGTGATTTTAACTGATCTCTTACTCCCGAGGGTAAGAAAGGTACAGAGAACACAATTGTTGCTGGTGTCTTGAAGCCACCCAGGCCCGTATGCTTCTAGCCTGTGTACCGTACCTGCCAAAGTCATTGCATGGGCATGGGAAAGTGGCCTGGCACAGTGGAAGAATTAGGGTGCCATCCCTAGAAACATTTGGGAGAAGGTTGCAGAGTACGTCCATGAAAATTTCACTGAGATCACAGGAGGATTCAAAGAACATCTCTGTGAATATAAACAAACTGCTTTGCATGGTCCTCTTCCCCACACCCAATTTACAGAGGGATGAAAAGCAGATAGCAGCGCTACTTCTCTTTGTTGTGCTGCTACCTTTTCTAGCACAAGTAAATTAATGCAAAGTCAATAGAAGGGCCTGGTTAAGTTGGAGGTGCCATCAACACACTATTGTAATGGGAAATACAATTACACACTTACCCAAGGTTCCTTCCTCTGCACTGGGCTCATCCATACTTGAATTCTGGAACTGACAGGACTGCAGTGAAGTCTCAATGAGATCCTGGCTCACAGCATAGCAGCCCCCCTACCCCCCGTTGCATGCACCCCTTCCTCCTCCTCACTGTTCACATTAGGGGCCTGTGATTCAGACTCCTCAGAGGTATCCATGGCAGTCTATGGGGTGGTAATGGGGTCTCCATGAAGTATGGCATGCAGCTTTTTGTAAAAGCAGCAGGTCTTTGGTTCAGCACCCGATTAACTGATCAGATCCCTGGCCTTTTCATATGCCTGACACGGTTCCTTCCCTTTCGTGCAACTCTGCTACTGATCCCTGTCATACACCTTCTCCTGCATCCCCTGTGCAAAATGCTCTGAGATGTTCACATTTCTGTGTCCATAACCTATTCGCCCACAGGCCTAGACGATCCAATATCTCCTGACTCCTCCAAGCCAGAATGCGTCTCAAATGTGTCGTCGGTGTCATCAGCTGGGCAGTTGCACAATGCAGCAGCTGCCAGGTGTGCTCGCCAAACTGGGCAATCAGAAAATGGCATTTCAAAAATTCACAAGGCTTTAAACCGGTAGGGGTCCTTCCAGTCTCCGTGACCTCTGGGCAGTGGAGTTCCCAGTGGTGAGCCGAGTGGTCAGTGTCAGGCATTGTGGGACAGCTGCTGGAGGATTTAGTTGGGGATTGGTCCTGCTTTGAGCAGGGGGTTGGACTAGATACCTCCTGAGGTCCCTTCCAACCCTGATATTCTATGACTGTTAGGTTAACATAAGTAAAGCAGCATCTATACTCATGCTGCATCAACCACAGTACATCAACTGTGGCTCAATGCCACTGCATCATAGTAATAGCGTGGGAGACAAATAGTACATCAGTGGGAGACAAATTTTAAGTGTGGATAGATGCCAAGTAGGTCGGTGTCAGGTGGCTTCGTCGGCCTAACTTTGTCGTGTAGATCTAAATCAGGGACCTCTGGAGCTGCAAGCATAAATCACTGCAGCCTGAGCTAAAGAGCCTTGTCTTAAGCTAAACGTTGTAATAGATTCACATCTACTGTGGCCCAGGCACAGAGAAGAACACACAACCTACATTGACCAATGAGTTACAGTTTCACTTGCCCGTCTGATCCCTTCCTACAGAATTCAGTCAGCTCTAGCAAATCCAGACGCTCTTGCTGCTTTTCTTCATGTATGGTATTGCCACAGGTGAATGAAAGCGGGGGCGCGTCTTGTGCTTTCGAGTCTCTGACAACAGAGGAAAAGACAAACCCTATCTCTGGGTCATTGTCCCCTTTGAGTTAAGGACCCTGGTGCTTCCCCAGTGGGTTTAAATCAAGATCTTTAATTAGCTCATGGTCCACAAGGACAACCAAAACAAAGCTCCTGTCAATGAGATCTCAGTACTCCAACTGTCAGAAATGAAGTATAGTGTGCCCATGAAAGAGCCCATGGCATTAATTCCCTGTCCCGCTCTAAGGCCTTTCCTTATCCAGCCAGTCTGCACTGGTGTCTGAAAACCCAAATCAAACAAAAAAGCAGGTAATGCTTCCCAGGCCTTCCAGAGAGAAAGCAGTACATCTTGGTTTAAAACATGAAGGACAAAGACAGACATTTTGTCCAGGACCTTAGTCATAAAAACTGATTTGATGCTGAAAAAACAGTGTTCATGAACATTTGTGTGAATTACAATGGGGTCTTCAGTTTGACCATGTGTTACTCGTGAGTCACAAATATTCACACGACAGGTTGGAACAGGCTCAGGCAGGAAAACTTTAAGCAGGGACCGGGGCTTCCGCTGGGCCAATGTTTCTATTTTGAAGCAACTGCCATAAAAATGTAAAACAGCAGAAAAATCCCCATTATGGTCACTTAGTGATGTTTAAGCATCATCGTTTACATGGAACCTTTTAAACAGTAACATTATTAAGCAAAGGCAATTTATTTTTTCCACTTATTTAACAAAACATTTTGAAATTAAATGTACACAAATACCCCAATCCCCCCCCTCATTAATACAATATTAAGGTTAGGCAGTTAAAATTAAAGTCAGGAAATGAATTTGTAGTTCCAACAGCAACATTAAGGAGCTGTGTTGCACTTACGTAATATTTGTTATTTTTTAAAATTAAGTAGGTAGCTTAATACAGTGTTCTATTATTTATGAGTCTGGTTCTCCAAATGCTTACCCACCTGCACAGCATTAATCATAGGACTACTCATGAGTAATGTTTGCAAGATCTGTGTCTCTGACATTTGACATATTCCATAAAACACATGCAGTGTGCAGAGGGAGGAAGAGAGAGAGCATTCCTGTTGGAACCTTAACTTTTGTTTTTAATGATTCTTCCTGTGATTTTAACTGTGCTTGTTGCATTTATATAATGCTATAAATCAAATCCCCTTGTCACTAATAATACCTCGATAATTAAAACTGAAAGAATTTTCAAGGTCTAATTTGCTTTTCCAAATTTATGCAGTTCATTTACTTTTTCCACTTCACTCAATGCAGACAATGCATCCAGACTTTTCAGTTTCACCTTGGAAAGTCAATTTCATTTTCTAGTTCTCTTGTCCTAGCATTGCATTTCAACATCTGGTTTGCAGAAAGTGCCGGGGGTTCTCCTAAAATCCAAGCCAACAACAACAACAAAAAGCTTTCACTGATATTAAAAACAAATAATGAAATTATTTCTATTAAGTTTCATTTTACAGAAACCCTTTTCAATTACAATACCTAAATTCTGGGCCTAAGATACTTAAAAATGTCTCTTTAAGAAGAAAAAACAAAAACAAAATCACAGATTTTGCCTTGTGAGTCTCATAAATCATAGAACGAGGTGAAAACTCAGATGCAACCCACTCAAAATCCCCATTTAAAGTCCATATTTAAGCAGATGTTCAGTAGAAAATGTAGCAAGTAAATGTAAGTGCACACACACACAATTCCCCTGGAACGGTGGAGGAGTTTTTTTGTATATTTTTTATGAACTGCAGTTGGTTTCACTAATTAGTGACATTTGTGTCAAATGAAATATTTTCACTTGTCTAACAAAGCCATATCCCTTTAGTTACAAATGTTATGCTGCTATGATATATGGTAGGTATTTTAGAGGCAGCATGGCCCTTTAACTTGTAACTAGATAGCATCTGTCTCTGTGTGTCTGTAAAAGAGATGGCCTGAACTTAATTATACAGTGAACAAATCCTGCATTTTTTGGTGGGCAAAAGGTCATTACCCAGGGGACAATTTAAAACCAATTTTTCAACACGCATAATTTTTGCAACAGTTCATTTTGCTCTGGGTATTTACGAGCAAGCCATTAATAACCCCTGGCAGTGACAAATTCCTGTGGAGAGCGACTGTTTAGGTAGAGAGTTCACAAATCATTTTTCCACAGAGTGCTTCTTAAATCTGTTGGGAGGAGCGGGTGGAACTAAACTGTAGGTACAGCTGCCTGTGTTGCAGTATGATATTAAACATAACGATACTAAAGGGAAAAAAACAGTGTACAGATTAGATGTGGGAATGAATCAGAATTTCCTGTTCATATGCCTCTTTTAGTAGGTGCTTGGGCAACTGTCCTTTTTTTATTTATGTTGTTTTCACTGGCTCCAGCCAAAGAACAGTGGCGCAAATACAATAGATGCTGATGTTTCTTGTACTGCTGATGTTGCTGTTCATGGATCCAATCAGGCAAAGTTAAAATAGGAGACCTCTATTTAAATCTCTTGGGCTCTAGAAAAACAATGAAGATTTTACAGCTGTTCGGATTTGGTGGGGAAGCGGGGAGGGACAAGAGACCAGAATTAGTGCCAGTGGCTGGCTATAATTTCTCCAGTGGGCCTTTGCTGACAGTTTTAGGATTAACAAGTGAGCTCTGTTCCCAGGCGTTTACCCTCCGTAGAAGCTGGGCTGTTTGTTCTCAAGGGTTTATTTTACGCTACAAAATATGGCATTGCCAAACAGATGCAGGCTTGTTCCTAGAAAGAAAACTTACAACTGAGACGGCATCTCACTGAGGCATTAGCCACTGGAATTGTTTGCGAATGCTCCAGTATTTCTAGGACCCTTTTCAAGGCCGTTTTTTCCCACAGACATTGTCAGTTGATTCTTTTATGGCTCTGTGGTTTGTCAATGATGAATTAAGAAAAATGAACTAGCAGACAAAAAGTGGAGGCCAAGTACTGAGGTTCTCCTGGTCGAAATGAGTAAGAAGGACTCTGCACAGCTGCGGGAAAGGAAATGCATTTATTCCTCTTATCTTTCCTGAACTTGAGGAATTCTTAGCATTGTTTTTTTCTATAGCCCCATATTCTAGGCACACAAGATATTCAGCATACATCACGGAGCTTACAAGCACATTGAGGATGACATGCAAAAGGTAGCAGGGATGGGAAGGACAAAAGTGACAAGAACAAAGGTTGTGGGATATACTTGGGGTCCAATCTTACACAGTGCTCAGTACCTCCTAACTCCAAGGCTGAAGAAAGAAAGAAAGAAAGAAAGAAAGAAAGAAAGAAAGAAAGAAAGAAAGAAAGAAAGAAAGAAAGAAAGAAAGAAAGAAAGAAAAATTATTGCAGGTTATAATCATAAGAGAAAAGGGGTTTATAACTAATGTTGCACTCAAATGACATCAACATAACAAGAGGGACAGGCACTTCCATGGGACACAGTGATGTGTAGAAACCAAAGGAAAGCGTCTTAAATACGAATTCCTGGAGACGCTGATAGAAATACTAATGTTCTTTCGGATCCGTGTACCACATTGCTTTTGGGAAGCCGCCTACCCCTGCCTTCCTCTCTGCCTCCTGACTTACTTGGAAGTGACTTGCCCAAGGTCACAAACTGTATCAGTGCCAGAGCTGGGAATAGACGATTTGAGGCTCCCAGTTCCATGCTCAGTTGACTAGACCAAGTTTTCTCACAAAAGGAAAGAAATGGGCTTAAAAGCCAATTACAGAGCCCTCTCATGAAGACACAAAGGCGCTGGTTCAAATAAAGCTACAACTGAACATTCATGATAAGTGCATTGCCTCACACGGTTGCTGTGGGCAGAAGGAGAGAGAAGCCACTTGCTAGGGATTTGAGGAAAGGGAGCCGTTTATTTCCTTGAGTGAAAAATACACCTTTCCTTTCCATAACATTTTGAAATCAAATACTAGCAGAACGCTGGGACCTGGCTTCTCCCTCCCGAGCTTACGTCAGAGCTCAGTATCCAGGTTCTATAACAAGAGCATAGCTTCTGTACGCTGGAAATCAAGGCGTTGTTAACTGCCCTCCAGACGATGAGTTGGACACTCCTCTGCCACATGAGCAGGGCTGGGTTGACACCTTACACACCCCTAGGCCCAGCATCTTCAGCGTCCCCCCCGCCTACAGCCGACCTTCAAGTTTTCTGTAAACAATGAAATGAAAAGAAATATAAACACAGCCTCCCTGGGAAGGCACGAGAGACCCTCCGCCACGCATGGCGCTCCCAGCCCATGCCAGGGCGCAGCCCACCCGCCCCAGAGGAGGCGCAAGGAAGGGACTGTACCTTTCCCTAGCACGAGCGGTGCCCGTATGTCTTCCGTCCCTCCCGCAGCCTGGCACGCAGCAGCTGTGCTCCGGCTCTGCCCCTGCAGGTACAAGCGAATGGGGTGCCGGCCAAAACCCTCCCTCTCCTGCCTGGCCTGGGACAGAGGCATGGCCGAGATTGGCAAGCGGCTGGGACGCTCCCAGTACTTTCAGCAGCTGCCCCGACCGGCTGTGGCTCACAGCGCCTCCAGGCGGGCTGACTCGGACGCTCACCCTGCTCCAGCCCCACACCTGGCCAACCACCAACCTGCACCAGGAGCCCGCCCGCCCACGGGGAGGTGTATGTATTAACTTTTTAACTTTTAATCCACTTTTCACTTTTTAGGCTCCTCTAGATGCCGGTGCCCATAGGCACGTGCCTATTGTGACTAATTGGAAATCTAGCCCTGCACATGAGTTATTGTCTGCAACGTTGCCCCACGGTCACTGTGGGGAGGAACCAGGCCAAGCCGATGCACAGTTGTGGCACCTCTGGACTAGCTCCCAAGTACTCTGTCGTCTGGTCCAAGATCTGCAATCAAGCGGCCAAGGAGGTAGGTGCAGTGAAAGACTCCTGAATTTACTCAGCATGTTAGACTGTTTCCCATCAACACTTCCAATCTGTAAGAACGTCGTTTTCAGCTCTCTGGTGGCGCTGATCATCTGTGCATAGTAAAGGGCCAGTAACGCTCTTGTCCAGGAGTGTGGGAGCTGCTGTAGCAAAGGCATATCAAGAGATCAGCCTTGGTATTAGCCCCCAGTCCGCAGAAGTGGGATTCCTCCCCTGAACAGAAGTAGACTTTCGAGTTGGCACTATGTGATGTTTCCTGTCTGAAAGTGGGGCACCGGTCAATCAGAGCTGTAATACACTGGTTTCCTCTGTCGCAGCTCTCAAGGCAGACCACACAGTAATGGCATCTCATCGAAGGTCTGGTGGAGCTATGTGCGCTAGAACACACAGACTGGGGGCTGGTGTATAATTCAAGGCGCTGCTAATACCAGTGGCCAAATTTAGCTCTTTGTTAACCAGTTGAATGTAGCAATGGCGTCCTCAGACACAAAGCCATATTCCACTATAGGAATAAGACAATGCCCCAGCAATCAATGTAAGTGGGAGACCCAAAAGGATTTAAATTGATCCAAAGAAGCTACTGCTAAAGTACTACCACTATCAGAGCACCCCTTTATTGGCCATTGGTAGGGATTGAACCTGGGACTTCTTGAGCTAAACGCACAAGCACTTACAATGTGAAGAACTAAAGACCTCAGCTCAAAGGTGCTAGCAATATCAGACTCATAAACTACATTACATGGTCCAGCCTGTAGAGAGGGACAAACAAAAATCTACGGTGATACTAATGCAGGTCACACTTACAAACAGAAATACTGTGAGTTTATAATCTAGTCTGGGAGAATAATGTCATACGCTTTTTTAGTCTCTATATTCTCTGTCCTTGACTTTTAATGCTTAAAGGTCACTTTTTCCACTTATCCTGCTTATCTGTCTATGCCACTTTCCTTCCTTTTCTTTCTCTCTCACTCCCTTTTCTTTCCCCCTCCACAATTCGCTTATTTAAATTCTCTCATAGAACCTTCCTTTCCTCTTTGGGTTTTGATTCACTGTCTGCATAAAGAGCTCTCTGTACGGCAAGGAAGCTATATCCAAGTGAAATCCTTAACACTGCTGGATAGTTTTGTGTGAATCGTGTACAAATACGTGACTGCCTCCTATCTAACATTTCATAGCTAGATCTCTCTTCACTAAGATCCATGGAATCACTTTTCATTAAACTGTTTCTGTTCATAGACTACCTAACATTTATTTCTGAGGGTGAAAAGGGATCCAGTCTAGGCTGGTTTGTTGTGTAGGGCATTTGCTTGTTATTACTCAGTCTATCTTTGGTATGTTTAGGGCACCCATAAAAATGTAGTCTAGGTGACTCAAACAGTAGTTAAACAAAATGAATCGAAATATCCAGGATAGCTCATTATTTAGATTTCTTTAGCATCAATTAGATATAATCAAGGTAAAAAGAAAGTATATCATCTGGGATGAGTGAACACAAGAGACCTAATTTCCCAACTATCTTGTACCTTATGTGGCCAAGTTGGTGTCAAATGCTGAATGTCAGCAATTTGCAGCCACTTTGCACAGGTGTAAATATCGACACAGTATGCCAGGCAGTGGAGAATCAGGCCTTGATGTTAGATGCCTCCAAACTCCACTTATTTAGCAATGGAGTTTCTCTAGGAGAGGTTGGAGGTGGCTGTCAGTCAGGGGGTTGTGCAGTAAATAAAAATAGTTGTGAATTTGAACTCTAATTAGTAGCAAAAGTCTAGCATATATTTCTAAAATCTTCCCAAAAATATCTTAATTGGTGCCAGAAATGTAAAGAACATGTTGCAACAAGACTGTTCACTGGGAGGGGGAGGTCAAACAAGCTGGGTTCTAAATACTGAGGCTGAGTGATGTTGCTTATAAGGGTAATGAACATGTGGCATGCGTTACCCAGGGAGGCTTCTCAAAGAGAGCATAAATGACTTCCAGAGACTTCAGATTTCTTTCTATTGAAAGAGGGAATAGGAGGGCACTGAGAGGAGTCGTACAAGGGAGTGGAAGGAAAACTCTTGGATCTGGTCCAAGGTCCCAGAGTGTCTTTGCAAGGATATTCTTGCTTAAAAAAAATCTCTGCTTGAAGTGATTCTTGAACTGAAATATGTGAGCTGACAGCTGAAGGACTGGATGGCTAAAGGGACCGGTAATGAGCTGCAGACCTTTTTCCATCTCGGTTGCTGATTCCAATCCACAGTGTATCAGTGGAGACCAAAATCATCTTCTGGTTGTCAAACAGCCAAACAGTGAAATGAGTTGGTGAGTTCTTAGTCCAAGTCCTAGTGGACAGCTGAACATATCACAAAACCCGTGCTAGGCCTTTGTTGACAGTCTAAGCTGAAAAGGCTAAATGGGCTAAGGAGACTGAACAATGGTAGCCTCTCACCTTGAGACTGGTCGCTCTGAGTTTTCATGGCCATTGCCCAAGCTACAGCTACATAGAGGCCTTCAATCTCCAGGCTGGTCAATCCAGCACTTTTCAAGAAGGCTCAAGGATTTTTTTTTAAGGTGGAAAAACTGCTAAAAAACATCTACCATGGACTAGGTGTTTATCTTTTATCATCAGAGGAAGTGCATGACTTCACAAACTCCCAGGTTTTGGTGTCTAGATACTACAGTGATTACAGATGTAAGGCAGTCTCCCAAATTCCCCTGTGCAATAACAGTAAGAAATTGGCGAGATCGCTTGGTCACCATCTGACAAATTTGAGAAACTGAAGCCTCTCTTGACTTTTACGCTCATTAGCTTGCCATTGGTGTCTGGGAGCGCTGGATCAGATTAGCAGGATGAATGCATTTCAAAACACAAGCAGAGGCTTAAGAACGTGATAACAAGCACTGTCCTCTTTCCCAGGCAATAGAACTTCAAGCTATGATACTCCCTTGAGTAACAATGCAACACCTAAAAAGTTTAAAAAGTCACTGCGTATCTAAAAGGAGCAGAAAGTCACAGTAGGGAATGGAATTGTTTGTGCAATCCAGCAGAGTGTGGTTCAATGGAACGGGATGAAGTTTAGACAATGAAACTATTGGATGAATACATATCAAGAAAAGTTTCCAACTGGTGGGATCTAGGAGGCTGTGGAATTATCACCCTGGGGCAGGGGTAGAAGCCTCATCTCTTGGAACAAGTAAAACAAGACTGGACAAAGCACTAGAAAAAAAATGTAGGGATCAGTCCTGCACTGGGCAGAGGAGGGGAAGAAGAAATGGACAGCTTGATCCCATTGGTTCTTTAATTATTTAATCTATAACCAGGGGACACATTCTTAAAAAGCCAGCAGAGAGTTTTAGACAATCGTTACTACTTCATGTACTGCAACTAGCACACAGATCAATCCCCAAGAAAGAAAACTCATGCCTCCTTGGGTCTCCCAGCTGTTAGGTAACAGTAGGAAATAGTCCATAAACAGGAAACTCGTAGAACAGTTCTGTCCCTTCCCCACCCCCCATAACCAAACTGAAATTTCACAAATCCTCTTTCCCTGATCCCAGAGTGCAACTCCTGAGGGCCCGATTCCAGGAGTGTGTGAGATGTAGAGTAGTTTCTATGGGTTGCTGAGAGCCCGTCTGTCCTGCTATCCTCACTGAGAGATGAAGGTGCTGTCACGGGGTTCCTCACCCCACAGCCCAGCCGTTTTGGGAATTAGCTCTGGTCAGCGGGTGTGCCCACTGGTGCGGGTGGCTCTCCCATCCTGGTCTCCTCCTGCAGACCCTCTGCAGTTCCAGTCCCACTGCCTCTGATTCATGGTACAGCCCTCCAGCCATGTCACAATCCAGGGTCCTCCCTTCCGGGGGACTCCTGCAACAGTCCAGCTGCTCCTCGCAGTGGCTTGGCAGTCCATAGTCTGGCTGCTTCTTCAGTGGTGGTGGGACTCAGGCCTGCCCACGCCTTTAGCGCCCACCCCAGGGACCTTGTAAACAACAGCTTCCCACTGCCCTTCCTTTCTTTCTCCACCAGTCTGACTCAATCCCCTGGGCAATTTCCCCACAGCCCCCACCCCTTCAGCTCCTGCCTCTCCCCAGGGCCTGGGGCCTGCAAGTCCCCGCAGCCCTGTTCAGGGGGCTAGTTCTGCAACCCTCTAGGAAGCCAGTCCCCTCCCTTGGGCTTCCTGTGGAAGAGTCCCTTGCTCTGGCCTGCAGCTTCCTTTTATATGGGCCGGCTGGGCCATGATTGGCTGGTCCAGCTGCCGCCCTAATTGGCTGCAGCCACTGCTCTAATTGGCTGTTTCCTTGCAGCCCTCCAGGCTGGGTTTTAACCCTGTCAGGGCCAGTGTGGGACCAATGCCCGTCACAGGTGCCCTTCAGAATCAGGCTCTTGGTTTTCTCTCCTTTATGGACTCAGCTGGGCAGCAGTCACGTTCCTCCCCAATCCAGCCCCAGTGGTTGAGCTCAGAGGGATGAGTGCTGATTCTTGATGGAGTGCTCATATCCAGGGATCAGAGAGTGCCCCACGGCACAGGGCTTTCTCTACCCAGGCACTGTCCCCTCTGTTCATCAGCAGTATTGATAAGAAAAATATTTAGATGCAAATGCCAATGTTGAAAACTCTCCTTTTATTTTTCTATTTCTGTTACTTGCACTAGTTGAATTCCTTTTCTGAGTATTATAATCATTGTACTTATAACAGTGTGTTAGCCGAGGACTATCCAGACAGCCACAAGGTCTCAACACAGGAGATTTAATCATAAAGCACACTACCTGTCATAGCAGGAGATGATACATACGATCTCATTCACTATTATATATTGTCACCCCAATGCTGAGCCGATTAAGGTTGCTTCCAATTGGAGGAGAGATCAGTTATGTGACATTTGAGTATTTTCTTGGTGTAACGTGTATATTCACATTGTATGCCCCAGTCCTTGAACACAGGTGGTCACAAACAGCATGCAGGCAAAGCCCTCTTTCAGAAATCTCTGCAAAACACCAATGCCCAGTTTCCAGAGAGCAACTTTGCACCAAGAGCTGATTCTAGTTAGAGAGAATAAGGCAGAGATCAAACTCTGCTGCTGTTGGCAACAGTTACTGCCCCCACCAAAAAAAAAATGCATCAGAAAACTAATAGTGCAGTTTGCACACCAAGAAAAAGAACCTGCATAGCCACACGCAATGGCAATATCTAGCAACTCCTGTCACAACGATATATATCTATATGAAACAATCCAAAAAGAATATACAGTGGAAGCTATAACCCCTATAAGACGAGTAATAAACAGAGCATGAAATTTTTCACAAGCAAAGTACCATGGGACATATAGTGTCTAGCAACACTTTTGCTATTTTATTTACGGTTCTAGTGTCCTACTGGGAATGATAATGTGATTTCACATTTTTAGAGACTTTACAGACTGTACACAGGAATCACTTCAGTACTGAAATGCAAACACTTCTGCTTGGGAGCCTGGCTTGCTGGTTAATAGTGCACAGAAATGCTCATAATAGCTGAGGATACAAAGTGAAGAAAAACAATGTATGCAGTTGAAATAGCCATGGGAATGTAGTTAGGTAAAATGGAATTACCCCAAATGAAATTTGGCTAGGACTCTTGAGTCACGTATATAGTAGGCCAAATTCTATCATGTTGCTCTGTGGACAGACATCAACCTTAGAAATCCAACATCAAACAGCAAGAACAGGGCCCCAGAAGTACATTTGGATTTGCTGTGCAGGGCCGCTCTGAAAAGTCACTGTAAGCCTGTAATTGTGGGGTTGGTTCCCTGTTTATCATCTCTCTGAGGATAACCTCTGAGGCTAGGACAAGAAGCAATGGGCTTAAATTGCAGCAAGGGAGGTTTAGGTTGGACATTAGGAAAAACTTCCTATGTCAGGGTGGTTAAGCACTGGGATAAATTGCCTACGGAGGTGGTGGAATCCCCATCATTGGGGATTTTTAAGAGCGGATTGGACAAACACCTGTCAGGGATGGGCTAGATAATATTTAGACCTGCCTTGAGTGCAGGGGACTGGACTAGATGACCTCGCTAGGTCCCTTCCAATCCTGTGATTCTGTGATCTCTCAGCAATTCCAGATCAAATGTGCTGACTTAAAGAAATCTGTTTTCTAACAGCCTATCATGCAAACTTTGAAACAATCTGATCTCTTTCTTTCTCACTCTCCACTACCACAAAGGAAGGTTCTACAGGTTTTGGTGACACCTGTGCAAACCCATTGCTTTCTCTATGTTTGCACAGGCATAAATGAGCAGAACTTAGCAAACAATTCTTTTGAGGTCCAAGGGAGAATGAAATCAAGTGGCCTCTCCTCTAGCTTTGTTGGCTCTGCAGGACTAGCAGGAGTAAAAAGCTGTATAAACTTAGCTTGGCCACTAAAGGCTGGAGTTTTTATGAGTCTAAAGAATGGAAATTGGGCACCTAATTTCCTTAGGCTGCTATAAAAATCACAGTTCACAGTGAGCAAGATCTGACTCTGAACACCCACCGGGAGCAGAATGGCTAATAAGGAATAGTTATTTTTTTGCATAGTGACTTCTGAGAGTAGAACCACATAATGCCAATAACACGCCCTGAGTATTTTATTCTGAGAATAAAGACACTGTACCATAAATGAAACAAGAACGCTCGCTTTAGTTAAAGTCCCCTTTTCTTTAGTCACAACTTAAATCCAATGAATTCACACCGCCTTGGTATGAAAGTATCTGTTTTGTGCAAGTGCTGCCTGTAACACAGACAGTATATCACCTGTGCTGGGATTCATTTCCTGGGGTCAAATGCAGATTCGTCGTGTACGTTACTGAGACTGGAGAAGGAGAGTTTGCAATGAGAAACATTTTATATATTACAGCCCTGCTGGCGTTTCTGTCAGTTATTGGTAACCTCAGAGGATGACAGATGATGTGGCTGTGTACATGCACTATAGCTTTCAATACCAGCCATTACCATTTTTGAAGTTTATTTGCATACCTTGGGCTGAATTCAACATTGCCATGTGAAGCACTGGAATGGGTTCCCTAGGGAGGTGGTGGAATCTCCTTCCTTAGAAGTTTTTAAGGTCAAGCTTGACAAAGCCCTGGCTGGGATGATTTAGTTGGGGTTGGTCCTGCTTTGAGCAGGGGGTTGGACTAGAACCTCCTGAGGTCCCTTCCAACCCTGATATTCTATGATTCCATGATTCTATGATATTAACTACCATTGCATGTCAGTGTAAACAGTAGCAGATGTCCTTGGAAGTAGTATCTTTGCCAGGGGACCAGGTTTAAGATCCAATATCTTAAGATTCATCAGGGCTAGAAAAAAGTGGCATGTTCCTTAAAACCCCCCAGCTCATTCCAACGGAATAAAGTTTTTGTGTCCACCCATGGTAGATTTCAAGCTAAGGAAGGAAAAATTTAGACTAGCTAGAAGCTAAAAGCTTTTTGAGTAACAAGTTTGAGGAGCCGATAATGGGTATGATAAAGGATGATGTCCAGTAAAATGTAGTGGTTTAGACTGTGTTTCTCAAGGGATCTTTTATGGCCGAACTAACTGCAAATCTATATTCTGTACATTTCATGAATAGCGGGGAATCGGATAGCAGATAGAGGATTTGTCAGCTAACTTGTTTGCCCTCTGCTGGATGGCAAGAGCACAACAACATTTTAAGGTACATTTTCAGAGGGCTTTGCTTTCACCATGCTCATTTAAAGGGCAGTGCTCTTTTACTTCTAGCTGCTTACACTAATAACTGGGGAGCAGGGGGATTACAAAAAGAAAATTAAATGAACGGTGGATGAAATGGGGAATATTTACCCATATGTGAAAGGTACATGGGTGTTTGAATTAAAAAGCCCTTATTGTCCGTAAAATGATATCAGAGGGTTATGAAGAAGAATGTCAATGTGTAAGTTCTCATGGATTGTTTTCCCCTTACACAATAATTATCAGAATAGTTGAATGTATATAGAAATTCCCAGTAGACAAGTGGCTACATCACAAAAGGTTGCAGCTCTGTTTTGTGTAAGAGAGGCATAGGACACAGAGTAGACGATATGTCATCTGTGATGGGCTCACTCACTGATGTCAGATCATTACGATTGGCATTAACTGGCACCAACTGTCCCAGCAAGAGGAGTTGAGGATTGAACAAACAATGGAGACCGAACTCCTCTCTCACCTGGAATTTTCAACCTCAAATCAATCTCTCTGTGATTTGTAGGCCGTGGCGAGCGAAGTGTGGGTGGGTTTCAGAGCATGAAGGAAAGAATGATGGTGACATAGCAGGTCGGCTGCTTAGTGATCTGAGCATGAGGACCGAAGCACCCAGGTTCCCTGGAAAACCGAACATTTCATTCAGTGACCGTTGTTTGAACTGAAAAGATCCCAGCTCATCATGTGTAAAATTTCCTAGCAAAGCCATAAAAAGTGAGGTTCTATTTGCTCTGCATCAGGGTAATGATCCCAGGGCGCTTGGAAGAGAAGGAGCTTGCTCCAGGGTACTTGGCTACATTTCTTCTTGTCCCACTGTTGTGCAATATCTTGTGTGTTGTGTGGTTGCTGCTGCCCTCTGCCCCCAGAAGTACCTGCATTTCTTGCCAAAGAGACAGGGGAGGGGACAGACAGTGGAGCCAGGAACCATCTGTTCCCTGCCCCATGGAACCCTGAAGCCTGTGGGCATTGGGCAATGGAGCAGTGGTCTCAAATTCCACAGCCCACGCCATACTTCTCCTACCAAGGGGGCTCAGCACAGGGGAGCCTCAGAGTTCTCCTTCCTCAGGGGCGTTTTCTGTGGAAGGGCTTGATCTGGTCCATACATGGGCGGGACGCCAGGGTTAACTCCTCAACTCTTGTGATGGGGGTTAGAGGAGATGACCCTCTAACCTGATGAGTCTAGGATGAGCCTTCTGGGGTCGTTAATGATCAAGAATTGCCAAGACCTGCCTCCCGGGGTGAAAACACCCATTTCCTCTCCTCCTCCGCTCGGGGGAGAATTCTTTCCGTGCTCTGCCACTCTGCAAAACCTCCTCCGCTTGGGTAAACGAAGCTGAGAGCCATTCTGGAATTCCAGGCGCATCCCCATGGACTTGGGCTTGTATTTAAACTGACTTCTTGAGGCTTTTCCCTTCCTACCCCTGTCCGTGCTAAAACAAAAACAAAACCTTTGGCTCTTTGTTAGCTCCCCCCCCCCGCTCCCCTGCAGCCCTGCAACAACACAAAAGGTCCCCTAATAAATAGCTTCTGCATCCTCTAATTTCAGTGGACAGACCAGGGTGGAGGTCGGCCGTTCCCAGCATGAAGCAGCATAGGAGCTAACAAGGGTCTCTGTGTACATATAATAAAAGCAGCTTGCAGAAGGGCCCCAGTAGATTTAAATCAGGCTTGAGGGAAACACTGGCTTCTCTGGCTGAGCTATTCACAGCCACAACAATACAGCTGAGAGGCAGTCAGAAAGATCTGCTTGCAAGGCAGGCACATTCCAGGCAGAGAGCAAGACTCCATCTTCCTGCAATCTCATTGGGGCGTTAAATCAGAGAAGTCCCAGCTTCCACTGGATCAGCTGCAACTTTCCTTCCTCTCCTCCCGCCCCCGCACCCAATGTGCCAGCCAAACCAAAACCCTGAATATGAACTTCGGGGAGCTCGAGATCTGAATCCAGCTCTGACTCTGAGTCTCAGACCCATCTCTAGATATGCGGGCAAATGGTTCAGGATGGAGGATCATAGGGCATCTGTAATGACTGTACTTCAATTATTTGTGGGGCCTTGGCAGGTCACCTAACCTCCACGTGAGCTTCAGTTTCCCCATCTTTGGGTTGTATAAGTAGGGCATTTCCAGCAGATCAAGGGATGTGATCATTCCCCTCTATTCAGCATTGGTGAGGCCTCATCTGGAGTACTGTGTCCAGTTTTGGGCCCCACACTACAAAAGAATGTGGAAAAGTTGGAAAGAGTCCAGCAGAGGGCAACAAAAATGAGTAGGGGGCTGTTGCACATGACTTCTGAGGAGAGGCTGAGGGAACTGGGATTGTTTAGTCTGCAGAAGAATGAGGGGGGATTTGATAGCTGCTTTCAACTACATGAAAGGGGATTCCAAAGAGGATGGATCTAGACTGTTCTCAGTGGTACCAGATGACAGAACAAGGAGTAATGGTCTCAAGTTGCAGTGGGCAAGGTTTAGGCTGGATATTAGGGAAAAAAAATTTTACTAGGAGGGTGGTGAAGCACTGGAATGGGTTACCTAGGGAGGTGGTGGAATCTCCTTCCTTAGAGGTTTTTAAGGACAGGCTTGACAAAGCCCTGGCTGGGATGATTTATTTGGGGATTGGTCCTGCTTTGAGCAGGGTTTTGGACTAGATACCTCCTGAGGCCCCTTCCAACCCTGATATTCTATGATTCTATGATCTGTAACAGTCAGCTTCCTTGCAGGAGTGTAGTGAAAATGAATCCATGTCTCTAAGGTCCTCATGAAGCTTCCCGTAAAGAAAATGGATGTAGTTCATGTGTTGGTAGCTAATTCCCAACCAAGCATCCTGGAAGCTAGAATCCTGGCTTGTGACATCACACCCATATTGAAGGGTTAAGTGTGGTGCAATCCAGCCTTAAGAATCAATGAGAAATCCTCGGTCTGGCATGGATGGAATCATCACCTTAAGAGTGCGCTGGAGTGGGAGGGGAGCAAAATCTTTCCAGAGCTTCTGATAGAAGATGGCATTCGCCCTGAGCAGAGTGGTAAGTACATGTGGCTGAAGAGGTGATGAAGAAACCCACAGGTATGCCTATGAGTCACCCTCGCTGGGAGCACAGGCTTGCCAGAGATAGCGCAAAACCTGCTGCATCACGCCTACAGACGCTGTGGAGCAGGCAGAGAAATCCAGGCACTAGCTCAAGGGTAGAAAGGAGCAAGATAGCAGATGGAACATTCCAGCCCAGAAGTGAGAGTTGGGTTCAGAAGACCTAGAAGCCCTGTACAGGAAAGCAATACAGGTTAAGGCTGTGGGATTTCAAGTATACGGAAGAGCCCAGATGATTGCCGAGGATGTAACAACTGCGCCGTCGATCCTTGCTCAGGGACAGCCGGCACGATGTGGTGGCATAAGTTGGTGGCCACAGGAGCCTGGTCTGCACTAGTGTTCCCAACACTGCTAATGCTGGTGGCCCTGAACCGGTATTACCGAGAGTTGGGAATTTTTTCAGAGAGAGGGTTAGTGCGCACAAGGCCTAGGGATTCCACACAGGAGACACTGAACCTGCCCCAAGTCCTAAAGAATGAAACTGGCATCCCCCAGCTCAGTGCTGGGAATGCACGTGAGTGCAAGGGGAGTGTGCCACGGTGCAGGAAGGAATGTGGTGGACCAGCTTTGTTTCACACACTGAAACTGAACCGAACTTCCATCTGTCACCTTAGAGATAACAGCTGGTGAGAGGAAGCGCTGGTTCTTAGATTTTAGCTAAAAATGTCATTCTGGCTCCCTTTCTTCAGAGGCCTGTGTCATCCCCTGGACACCTTACCTGATTCTGAGTCTCATCTCCATGGGACCTGCATGGAATTACTCCAGTGTCAATGAGAGATCAGGCCGACTGTCCCCAGAGAGAGCACCTCGCAGTAGGAACACGCCAAAGGAAAAGTGCCCCGGCACACTTGGAAGTGCACCACTTGTACATTTTGAGCTTCCGAATCAGCATAGAGTGAGGAATTTGCACTGGAACTGGGTTGTTTGTGCTTACTCCACACCATCAATTACAGAAACTCTTTACTATTCCCCGGGGCACCTTGCCAATTACCGTTTTGCATGTCCATTATTGACAGCGCCCAGAAAGGAGCAGCATGCTGTGTGGGGGACTGGAGCCCAGCCTGTGATCCGTGAGGAGCAACAGTCACACAGGGACGTGCAAGAGCAAAAAGAAATGTGAAAATGTGTTTAACACAGTCAGACTGGTGCAAACGCAACAGCAGTGGGGAGAGCTCAAATGTTCGGGGGACTGGTTTGGAGAAGCCTCCACTTCTCCACTGGTTTGGAAAAGAATCCAAATTGTCTCCAGAACACCTGGCTCTGCATTGCTGGACTTCCAGAGAGCACAGGGGGATGCAGCTATGTGATCAGTGTGTGCGAAGTGTCCCTTTTAGTGTCTGAGCCACAGATGCTGTGGGTGAGTTACACAGAGGCTAGGTCGACACCAGCAGTGCTTTGCCAGTTGGGTTATACCCATATCCTACACTTTCTAAATGCTCCTGGTCTGGATGTAACTTATTCTGGCAAAACTGCGCTTTCCCCAGCATAGTTTATTCCAGCTCCCCTCCTCCCTCTCTCCCTGCCTGAGTGAAATAAGCGAGGCTGGCAAAAGCACAGTTTTGCACTGTTCTCAGTGGTACCAGATGACAGGTAGAACTCTGTCTACACTAGGAGGGTTTGCTGGCCCATCTCGGTCGGTTAGGGATCATACCATCACACCCCTTCCCAACACAGCCAGACTGGGTGGAGATGGGAGAGAATGAAAAACATATTTTTAAAAGTAAGTCAGAGGAACTTTTTCAAACCTCAAAAAAAAAGTTTGAATTCCAGGCAAAAGTCAGGGTTGATTCTTACTGTATCCAAACTGGCTCATCCACATTTCATGGGCACAACACCTAACAGGGCTCACTATTTTGCCCAGCTCTAGCACCTTCCATCTGAGTACCTCTGATCACCGTACAAGCATCAATGTGCTTAGCACCTCTGAAACCAGTCCACACATTAGCTACGCTTCTAGAGGATAAATCTGCTCCAGGCAGGAACCATATCTAACGATGGGCCTGTCAGTGCCATGGACATCCGTGGTGCTATATAAAAAAGCGACTATTCTCAAGTGCCGTTCATCTTTACAGCACTGTATAAACATTGGCCGGGATCCATGGGCGGGGCATGGCAGCTCTCTCTGTTCTACCGAATGTCATTGTAGGTCTCTGGAGATCACCCCAGGGTAGGACGATTCCCTGGGGGCACAGGGCCAAAACAACAACTCCTACATCACCCTACGTCTGTGTTGCTGGTGTAGGGAGTGTAGTAAGGGGCTTCCCTATACCCTGCTGATCTTTGGTTGCTCCCTGGCAGCTATTTTTACTTGTGGGGGGAAGCACATGCTTTCCCTTTTTGGAGACTATAGACTGTTACATTCTTGGGGAAAGGCCCTCACTTTTAGGGCACAGAACATAAAATCATAGAAATGTCTGGCTGGAAAGGCCCTTGAGAGGTCACCTCGTCTGGTCCCCTGTGCTGAGGCAGAACCAAGTAAACCAAGAGCATCCCTGACAGGTGTTTGTTCAACCTGGTCTTAAAAACCTCCAGTGATGGAGATTCCACAACCTCCCTTTGTAACCTGCCCCAGTGCTTAACTATTCTCACAATTAGAAATTTTTCCTAATATCTAATTAAATCTCCCTTGTCGCAGATTAACCCCTTATTTCTTATCTTATCTTCAGTGGACATGAAGAGCAATTGATCACTGTCCTCTTTATAACAGCCTTTCACATATCTGCAGACTCTTATCAGGTCCCCCTCGGTCTTTCCTCAAGATGAAACATGCCCAGATTTTTTTTAAACCTTTCCTCAGAGTCATGGGTCAGGTTTTCTAAACCTTTTATCATTTTTGTTTCTGTTCTTTAGACTCTCCAATTTGCCCACATCTTTCCCCAAGTATGGCGCCCAGAATTAGGCGCAATACTCCAGCTCACACCTCACTGATGCCAAGCAGAACAGGACAATTACCTTCCATGTGTTACATACAACGCTCCTGTTAGCGCACCCCAGAATGACATTAGCCTTTTACCCAACTGCACAACATCGGTGACTCATATTCAGTTAGTGACCCACTATAACTGCTAGATCCATTTCAGCAGTACTACCACCTAGCCAGTTATTCCTCGCTTTGTAACTGTGCATTTGATTTTTCCTTCTTCAGTGTAGTACTTTGCATTTGTCTTTATTGAATTCCAGCTTGTTGATTTCAGACCAATTCTCTAATTTGCCAAGGTCATTCTGAATTTTAATCCTGTCCTCCAAAGTGTTTGCAGCCCCTCTTAGCTTGGTGTCATCCACAAATTTTATAAGCACACTCTCCACTCCATTATGCAAGTCATTAATTAAAATATTGAATAGTACCCGACCCGGGACTGAGCCCTGACAGACCCCACTAGATTTGCCCTCCCAGTTTGACAGCGAACCATTGATCACTCTATGAGCAAGGTCTTGCAACCAGTTTTGCCCCATTTTATAGTAATTTCATCTATCCCACATTTCTCTAGTTTGCTTATGAGTGTGTCATGTGGAACTGTGCTAAAAGCCTTACTTCACAGCCAGACTTACAAAAGCCATATGGTTATGGGACACATCACCAGGTGGCGCTGTTACATAAAGTCTTCCAAGTTCTTTTTCTTAGCGTACAAGCAAATGTTCAGTCTTGGGAAGACATGCTGTGTAGTGTTACTATGCAAAGTTCGGGAGCAGAGGGAGCGGTGTGAGTGGCAGGAGAAATTGCCCTCTGTCTTATCTCTGATTAGAATCAGTTCTGGCTGCAGAGTAGCTCCCTGAGCGCTGACGTTGGGATACAGTTCCTGAAAGAAGAGATCCCTACATGACGTTTGTGACCATCTCTGTTCCAGGACTGGTGCATATATGTAAAAAAATAAGTTGCTCTTAGAATATCCTCTGACTTTGCATCACTGATTTCTCTTCCACAGAGAAACCAGCCAAAAAAGCCCTAGATTTTTACTATAGCATAGGGGCAACTACATGATGTCTTTTTTCCAATGTGATCATTGCCTGAAGCCTTCTTATACTATGAATATTCTTATGCAGTTAAAAGGCACATTGTTGACTACAAATCTAGTCAGTTTACAAAAGAGTGAGATAAAAGGAGTTTGAGATCCTATCCTGAATCCTGCTGTCAATTGTTGTGGTTTTACAACCAAATTTTCCTTTTTTTCAAATGTTTCTCTCTCCTTGTTGCTGTGCAAAAGACAAACAAGAGGGTAAAGTGACTGACTATGGCGGGGGAAACAATGAAACTGACTATGCACAAAGTGCTGTCCAATGGAGAACGTAAACAGTGGAGAAAACAAAGAAAAATATTAATCTCTTTCCCATTTCTCCATCTTAGGTGCCACTTGTAACAACAGTCTGTAAAAACTGTTCAGGTCAAAGTGTGATTTTTATGCTGAAATTATCCCTTTAAATATATTTAGCTAAGTATTTGGTGAGTAATGGTTTCTGCAATAATGCAACAATATTCTACCTCTCCCAAGACATGTCCCTTGGTTTACAGCAGATTTATCTCTGCCTCCACAGACCTGGAGTTTTTTTCACTTTTATTATTGTAAATTATTTACAGAAAAAGATGCTGAATCAGGAAACTGACTATGCTAAGGAAATGAATCTTGCAAGGTTTAAAACTGTCAGCATGGTCTTACTTCTGGTGTCTCCATTTTTGGCTCTTTGTTCCAGGTGGGAATTTTGGCAAGCTGAGGAAGGGATATAATAGAGATCATGCACTTTCACTATGAGATGTTTACCTTCCCTTCGAGTCAGTTAAACCCTGCACAGAATGGTTTTGTCATAAGCCTGCCTAAAACCAGTCAGCCATTCAAAAGTTTATTCCCTCAGCTTGCTATTGTATACTATTCTATATCATGAATGGCTTCTTACATTTCTATCACACCGCTCATCCCAAAGGAGCTCAAAGCATTTCTCGGATTACATATACCAGAATCATTTTACTGCTACTGAAATGCTGCCACTTCTGGGGTGGAATTCAGCAGCGGTTTCACAGCTCTGAGCAACTTTAGAATGGGATATGAAGACAATTCATATCCAACTGAAACACTCTGTCAACAACACATAGGGCCAGAATCAAGACTCACTTTGACCTTACGAGGAGAGGCAGAAAATCCTCTCTGACATGTAGCTCAACACAGTCATCTGTGATCTTGTCACATCTAGGTGAAACGACTGTAATACATTCCTAATTGTGCTTCCCTTGAAACTGGTCCAGAGGCAGCAATGTTTATAGAACACGGCTACTAACTTGCTCCTTCAGATAGGAGTGATGGGGGTCTGTGACATTCCCCCTACCTGATCGGCACTGGCTGCCAATCTGCAAAAGATACTCGAGACCTTAGTGCTAGCACATAAAACCCTTCAGAGCCCTTATGGCCTAAGCAATCACCTCTCACCCTACTTGTCATCCTAGCAATGGGAGTCAGCCAGCCTAGCACAACTCTGGGTCTCCAGGTGCAATCAAGATCAGCTTGAGAAGAGGACTCCACTGTCTCAGAGGAGGTTCTATGTTTGTGGAACTCCTACCTGGGAAGAACCTGCAGATCAGAATCCAACCTCAATCCAACCTGTCTTTAGGGCACCATGTAAGGTCCATTTATTCCCACCGGTTTGTTATGGGCTACATAGTACACACAGTTTTTGGCCTCTGTTACTCCCTTTCCTTCTATCCCATTGTATCTGTGCGGAACAGATCCCTCTGCTCAGGGCTGGCTTGCCAGTGCAGAATGGATCCCTCTGCTGGTGGCTAGCTGGCCAGATGGTTACTGGGTTTCTCCTGGTGCCAGACTTTGTTGAGGCTGGCTGGGTGTGCCCTGGAGCTGACTGGCTGGCTTTCTGGCCAGATTTTTAAAATATTTTGTGCTGTGGTTTGAGCAGCGCTTAGACACTTTGCAAAAGGCACCTTATAAATTGATTAAATAAACACACAGAAAACACTATTTTTAATCCTCCTTTCATGTTGCCCTTTTCATCAGTGCAATGTCCCATCCATCAGTCCCATCACCACGCGGCACTACGGCCAGCTTGGTTCAACTACGAATACTCTGGCATCCGCACGACCGCTGAGAAATAAATATTTTACTTAAAGGAGACTCGGTTCGGAATAGGGACTGTGTCTTCTGTTACGTTTCCACAATGCCTGGTAGATTCTGGGTGCTAGCAGAAACAAATACTTAAATTCATAATGATAATGATGATGGCATCATCCACTTTCCCACTGTCTCCCTAAACACTAGTGACTTTATATACCCTTAATTAGGGAAGGGTGAACCTCAAAACATTTGGATTTTCCTATCTGCTACAACCGCCAAAGTTCAGATAATTTCCAGCTTTATCCAAAACCCAGGGACTCCAGTCTTGCCCTTAATGAACATAATAGAAGTTTTGCTGTTGACTTCAGTGAGAGCAGAATTAGGCCTGGAAATGGCTTTGGAGAATGAGAATGGCACCAGCTGACTTTCCCTCGCTTTCCCACTGATTTGATGGGCTGGGTGGATCACGCTATGGAGGTACCTGCATTTGAAGTCAAGAGTTGCAAACCAGTCTTATGAGCACAGGAAAGGGTTTATGGAATTCAATATCACCTGGGATTTCAGTCTGCTCTAGAAATGCCACAGTGACACAGCTTCAGCGCTGTAGCACTGGAGTGTAGACACTTACTATTGTGATGGAAGAGGTTCTTCCATTGCAGTAATAAATCCACCTCTCCAAGGTCAGTTGCCAGAAGAATTCTTCCATCTGGGCTTAGGTCAGCTTACATTTTTCGCAGCCCTGAGTGGTGTCATTAGATCAATCTAATTTCATAATGTAGACCAGCCCTGAGATCCATTTAGAGGCATAAACCTCTTTCCCTTTGAGATCACAGTGAGAAAAAGGCCCCTCTCCCTCCCACACCTAGACATACTGCCACAGATCTCTGGCACGGGGTGGGGAAGGACAGAGGGCAGCCCTAGTCTCCAAGCATACGTCTGCACTTGGAGCTGGGGGTGCAATTCCCAGCTTGAGGAGATGTACCCGCACCAGTTCTGACCAAGCTAGCATGCTAAAAATAGAGCCAAGCCATGTCAGTGTGATTGGTGGGGCAGGCTAGCTGCCCCAAGTACGCACCAACCAGCCTGGATACAAGCTTGCAGCAGAGAGCTGCTCCTGCTGCTTACCCAACCACTGCTCCACTTGGTTTTTAGCGCTCTAACGAAATCAGAGCTCGCAGGAGTGCCTCTCTTTGAGCTGGGAGCCACACCCAAGGTTGAACTGCGGCTGCACTTTAAGGCTCCCAGAGCTGAGGTCACCCTGCTCCCTGCAGCAAGGGGAAGGGAGAGACAATTGCCAGGAGGGCAGGAAATGGGGTCAAGGGGATTTTGGTTTGAGGCTTTGGACAAACCTGTTAGTGACTGCGAAGGAAGTTTTGTCTCACCTGGGTTATCTGTCTGGGGAGGTATTTATACTGCTGTCAGCCTCTGTAGGATCACTCCCAGAGAAGACCTGGGGTTTTCCCCACAGTCAGCTATCTTCAGCCTCCACTGCTTTTTTTCTTACATACCCCCAGCCCCATCCCACACCCTCATGATTCTTTCTTTTCCTAGAGAGTCGACTCTGCTCAGCACCAAGAGCCTCTATCTGCAGCCTGGGCACTCGCCGACATTTCCAATAAAGCAAACACGCTCGGCCCTTTCATCTCCTGTTAATTATCACTCCGGGTCAGTTCAACCTGGAGGCCAGAGACCCTCTCCCCTTTCTGCCCCTGGGCCCAGTCTGCGCCAAGGCATGGGCGGGAGCAGGAGCTGGCGACACGGATTGGTTAGGCCCCCAGCCCTCCGCCCACATCCCTTCCCCTTTTGTGTGTCAAAGAAACAAATAAACAGAGAAACAAGTGGGGGGAAAAAAAGTAAAGGTCACAAGTTCCATTTACGCAGCAACTCCGCCGCTCTTTAGTGGGCCCAGACAATTCGTGTCCCTTCGTGATTTATTGCTACAATGCTTTGCCTTTCAGCCGCAGCTCTGAAAGGAAGGAATGCAGCCTTCCCGGTCCTTGTCACTTCTGACAGGTGTCAGAAAGGTTTGAGAAAAGAATGACGCTTGGGATTAAGCCTCTTCAAGTCTGCAATTACACTCCTGTGCTCACATGTGAATGACTGCTCAGCAGGGAGGGGCCGGGGCACCAGTGGCCAGTGACACTTGTTTGGCCTGTATGGCCCCTCCTTATGCATTATGGGATACTAGTTGCTGGATTGTATTGAAATAAACATCCAGGAAAGTAAGGGAAACAATTCCAGCAGTGTTATGTAGTGTCTAGTGTATATGTGACATCACTTCCTTTCAATAGTCTACCAGCTGATTGGTAGAAAAAAACCCAATTCTTCCTATGCCACCAATAGGCCAATGCCACCTGGGCTAAAAGAGAATCTCTATTAGCTGCTAGCAATATAGGGAATATGAAACATTCGTAGTCTCATTCGCTCATCGGTACACATGCGTGCTACCCTGGCCTCTACATAGTATTACAATACCAGACATAGGGTATCAATGCTGTTTAAGTGGTATAGGACTCCTAAATATGGTACCATTGGCTGACAGATCAGAAACAGTAACAGATGACCTTGGTTCCTGGACTTTGTGCTTAATGGCTTATAGCCCTCACCACGTGGTTTAACTTTTTGATGGATTACTTTAAGGATCACAATGTTCTGCATAAACGACCTTTGGGGCCACTTGGGTAAACATGGGCATTTCTTTTATTCATTACCAGCCCCTGGCTGAATTAATACCTTAGCTATTTCATCCCAGCACTTGCGTGCCTGTTAATGTGTCTTTGGATTAATATCAACACGCAGTCCTCCTTATTCCGAGTTTTGCTGAACCGCTTTGTCCTTTTTCAGTGGGTTCTGTGCACTGTAGTCTAGGGATTAAAGCAGTGGTGAGCAAACTTTTTGACCTGAGGGCCACATTGGGGTTCAAAATTGTGAGGCGGGCTGGGTAGGGAAGGCCATGCCTCCCAAAACAGCCTGGCCCTGCCCCCATCCGACCCCCACCCACTTTCCACCCCCTGACTTCTCCCCTCAGAACCCCCAACCCATCCAACCCCCTTCCCTGCTCCTCATCCCCTGATCGCCCCCTCCGGAGACCCCCCACTCTAACTGCCCCCCCAGGACCCCACCCCTTATCTATGCCCCCCTGCTCTTTGTTCCCTGACTGCCCCCTCCCAAGATGCACCCACCTAACCACCACTCCCAAGACCCCACCACCTAAGCTCCCTTCTCGCTTACTGTTGTCAGCCGGATGCTCCAGCCTGGGAGCGCGGCGCCCTGCAGCTGGCCGCACTCGGCACCCCAGGCCAGGAGCCACTGACACCGCTCACTGGCCCGAGCTCCCAGGCCAGATAAAAATGGCTGGCAGGATGCATATGGCCCATAGGCAGTAATTTGCCCACCCCTGCATTAAAGCCCCGGGACTGGGAGTCAGGACTCTTGAATGTTGTTCCTGATGATGACACTGATTCTCTGTCTGGCCCTGGGCATGCTACTTCTCCTTTCTGTGCCAGTAGGCACAGCTACACTGCAAATGAAGGTCTAACTGACCTTGGGGAGGCATGTCCATACTAGCTTCAATCTGGCTGGCATGGGTAGCAATAGTAGTGAAGATATGGGAGCACAGGCTCAGCACAGGCCAACTGTCCCAGTCTATTGTTACCCAGGCCAGCGAGGATAGGTTTGACTACGTGTATGACCATCACACCTTCATTTGTGAAGCCGACATACCCTTAATGTACCCATTGGTAAAATGTGGACACCAGTGGAGTTATGCCAGGAATGAACCTGGCCCAACGTGAGTGTGTGTGAATCATTTGTCCTTCTATGCTCTCCACATATAACATAAAACAACATCATCAGAACAGTGAGGGGTCGGGGCTGGGAAAAGCACCAGAAACATCTCAGGCAACCTACTTCTACACTTCCAAAGTTCAAGTTCAAAACCTTAAAGGTCATGAGGTCAGGATCTTTAGTGCAAGTAGTAATGGAATAAACTTGACCATGACAGCAACAAGATACTATTATTTCAAGACTGGTTTAGGCCTCTGTCATAAGTATAAAGTAGCCTAGAATTCCTGCTTACCTGTAACGGGTTAAGAAGCTAAAAGAAACCAGGTTGGCACCTGACCAAAAGAACCAATGGGAATCAAAGATGCTTTCAAACCTGAGGGAAGGGAAAGTGCTTTGTCTGTTTTTCATTCATTCGCTCTGGGCTTTCAGGGAAATCAGACCCATTTCTTCTTTCCATCTATCTATAATCTTTCTGAACATCAACAGTAAGTAAGTCTACCCAGGCAAGGCGATTTAAGTTTTATATGTGTGTTTTCTCACTTGTGAATTTCTCAGGTTTTTGGGAGATATCCCTGTGTTTTCTCTGTAACTTTGTAACTCAGCAGAGTTTGTAACTCACCTCTCTGGTGTGGGTTTTTTTTCTTTGCAATCACAAAAAGAATCAAAGTGGTTTTCCACTGATTCCTTATAGAAATATATTGTTCCTTTCTTTTTCCCTTTAATTAAAATCTTTCGTTTAAGAATTTCACTGCTCTGTTTTCCATTGTGTAAGATTCAGGCTTCTGGATCAGGCACCTAGCAGGATTGGTGAGGGGTTTTTCCTCAAGCCTTTCCCCAGGGAGGAAGGTATAGTATAGGCTTGGGGGGATTTTTGGAAAGAGAGGTGGCTTCAAGTGGCCCTGCCTCTAGTTCTTGGGGACATCGCTTGACGGTGGCAGCATACTGTTCCAGACACAGGGAAACTTGTGTCTTGGGGGAAGTTTTAACCTAAGCTGGTAAAATAAGCTTAGGGGGTCTTTTCACGCGGGTCCCCACATCTGTACCCTAGAGTTCAGAGTGGGGAGGGAATCCTGATTGCCTCAAATGAAGGTTTTGTTAAAATACTTAAAGGAAGTTATGAAACCTTTTATTAATACAATGTTTTCTTGAACTTTCCTTTTATTTTCCCTCTGTGATAAGTTTTCCGTTTGGACTTAACCCTTCTTCTGCAGCTCTTGCAATGCAAAGAGTGCATTGCTATGCTAGTGGAGAAACTCACTAGAAACTGAAGTATAACTGGCTAGTTTTAATTGTCATTGCCCAGCCTGAGTGAAGATGAAAAAATAAGCGAGGAGGCCTATGGACAATTATTACTCCTGAGACATTCAAAAGAAAGAAAAATTAGAGGGTGGATGTATAGACAAGAGATCCTATTGACCTACATTTCAAAGGATGAAGGGGAAACACTGAATTAGTTTTCATTTATGCCACTGTTTCAAGATGTCCATTTTAGGGCGTGTTAAGATTAACTCTTTGATACTAAATATTAAACAGCTTTAAGAGCAAGCCATACAGATCAGTCACCCATTAATAATTAGAGATTCTGAAATTATTATAAGAGTTTTTATCGGTTTTGTTGGGTGTGCCAAATTCAATATAGTTAGCACACAGGATTGTGATATTAAACACACAGAGTGGCTCATCTTTAAAAATATGTTTTCGTTTTCCTTGCTACTTAACTTTTGCAGACATTTTACATTCTGCATCAGTCCAGGAGCTGTGCAACACACCACTCTGCCTAAAGTCATAACAACAGACGCAGGACCTAATTCTGCTCCCTGCCCCAGCGGCGTCCTGCAAACAGTGAGTAATGGTGACTTCTCCTTTTCAACTCAACTCTGGTCATTTCATTGGCACTTCATCCTCTCAGCACAACCCTGCACCATCTGGGTCCCATCCACCTGTTGCAGCCAGTCTGACATGCAGAGTGTGAGCTCTGCAGGGACTGATTTTTTACTTGTCTATACAGCACCTAGCACTATGGGGCCTGGATCCTGTACTCTGGTTCCTAGGTGTTCTTGTAGAAATGAATTAATAATAAGAAATTCAGTCACAAACTGGCTTTAGTTCTAATATCTCACTGACATTAGTATAACACAGTAAGGAAATAATTGTGCTGAAATGTCTCTCTCTAAACAGGACCGCGGCTCTTTAACTTATCAAATAAGATGCTTCTGTATTGTCATCCTTATTTTAGTGATACCTTGGGCTCCAGCTCAGATTGGGGCCCCGCTGCGTTCGGTGTCAAATAAACACATCAGACAACACACTCCCTACCTCCAACCGCTGGCAGTCTAAATAGACAAGACGAAACGTGGAACAAAGGAAGAACTGTTATCCCCCTTTTACGGACGCGGAACTGAGGCCCACCGAGGGGACTAATGGCCACATTTTCAAAAGAGTCCAAAACCCAAGAGCTTTCATGTAGGCACCTGACTAGATGGCCTTATTTTCAAAAGCATTTGGCACCGAGCAGTTCCCGTTGAGTTTCACTGGAAGCTTCTGGGTGCTGAACAATTGACAATGTAGGTGCTTAAATGTCCTCTAAGCTCTTTCAAAAAGTCTGAGCTGTTGCTTAACCGAGGTCAAACAGGGAACCTGTGGCAGAGGTGGGGCCTGGACCCAGACCTCCAGTCCAGTAACTTAACTACAAAGCCAGCCTTCCTACTGAGTGAGAATATTGCTCCCAGTCAGGCACGATGAGCTACTAGTATCATACATGCCAAAATCAGTTTAGCATTCCCAGGGCGGGGAAGTGCCAGTATTTCTCTTACCTTTGGGTTTGGGAAGTTCCTTCTAATTTTGTTTTTCTCAAACCAAATATTCCAGGGCAATTTTTTTTCCTGAAATAAAATTATATCTGCATCAGTGGCTCAATTCTTATAAGCAACCCTAAAATTACATTCCAACGTGTGCAGCCCGGGCCCGGGAACCATCCTATGGAACCCACTGGGCATAGACCATAGAAGAGAAAAAGTAATCCGTCAAGCAAACTGATTTCAGCGTGGAGCTTCTGCAGGTTTTGAAATAAGAGTCAGAAGAAAAGACTGGCTCTAAAAATTATTTAAAACACCATGAGAGTGCCCTGCTAAGTCAGGGAGGCTCCTTTCTGTCTCATGGGCATCTCGCTCCCATTCATGACCGTGTGTCTGACAGACTTGGGATCCACTTGGGATCACAGAACATGCCTGTGGTACATGCACTGCTATTGTTGGACTGGAGAGGGCAGGGGATTTGCATATTCATAAACGTCTTTACTGGGCTTAGGGTTTTGTTCATCACACTGGCCAAGTTTCATAAGTTTGGCAGGGCTCTTTTCAGAAATACGGTCTGTCAAAGTGACACCTTTATACTAGTGTCACTACTACAGCCACACTAGGGATTTTAGGCACTGATATAGTTAAAGCAGTACAAAGAATGAGTATAGGTCAGCCCCACACTGTCAACCCTAATCCTAAATCCATCCCTTAATTTCCACTTAATTCCCATTGAGACCAATGGGATTTAAGCATATGTTTAAGTGCTTTGCTAAATCAAGGCCTCAGTTAGCAGGAGCTATGGGGTGCTCAGTATTTCTGAAAACCAGGACCCTTATTTTAAGTGACTACACACAGTTTAGAAGCTGAAGGCCATGTCTACATGACGGGCACTCTAATGCAACCTATAGCAACAGAAGGCAAGGTTCCTTCCATCCCTGTAGCAACGACCATTAGGTCAACAGGAGCATTCTTCCACTGACCTAGTTGTGTGTATATGGAGGGTTATGGAAGCATAGCTGCGGTCCTTGGAGGTATGGATTTGAAGTGTAGGCCGGGCCTGATTTAGACACCCTTTTTTGAACATTTTAGCCAATGATCATTTTTGCTCTTCTTTTCTTTTCTGCTCCTCACTAGAAACAAATGAGAACCCAGATCTCTGCAGACCAGCAGCGCTCCAGGAACCACAGTTAGGGGAACCTTTGCTCTAAGGCAGAACAATACAAAACACTGTGGTTTATCACTGATCCACATCAGCCACTTTCAGCCCTCTGCAGAAGGAAGGTCTCGTCCGTCCATATCAGCTTCTCTCAGCTCTCAACCTCCCTTCAGCATTGCTTCCGTCCTCTGTCATGCTGGAGGGTTGGGCTAGAACCTTCAGTTTTGCCAACCCCAACATTTCAAAAACCCCAAGCCCGATCCCCAACATCATGAGGTTGGCCCCAAAATCATGTGGTTTGTTTTATAAACAATTATATTGAGTTTTTGGTCTGTCTTCTCATTTCTGAACTCCCCACCAATGTCAGGAGTGTGTGACATTCACAGTGTGTGAACTCCCCTCGTGTGTGTGAGACAATCACAGGTGCATGAGCTCCCTCTGCATACCCCCAGTGTGTGTGTGTGTGTGTGTGTGAGAGAGAGAATCATAGTCATGTGAACTCTCCCTGCATACCTGAAAGCTGAAGATTGTCAGAAAACTTAAAAATGTTCAGTTTGGGGTTTTCAGTGAAAAAAAAAGAACATTGTCATCAAAAAGAGACATTTCCAGCAGAAATGTCTGATTTGGTGAAAACACTACTTTTCATCTAAAAACATTTCAAATTAAAAATTTCGACAGGCTCTAAAAGTGAGGTATTGTCTTGCACGTCTAGTGGCCACAATCTCACTGCCAATGTCACACTCTAGGTTGTTTCTCTTTCTAAGGCAGCAGGTAAAATGAACATAACGCCACTCCTGAAAACAAGATAACGCATGCTTTGCGCTGTTAGCTTTGGCCAGGAATTTGCTGTTGACTTTGAAGGGATTAATTTGGTGTGTTCTACAGCTTAGCAGTTTCCCCAAGTCCTCGGCATACTAAATAAACCTCTGAAAGAAAAACATTCAGTTCATACCCATCTCTGTAGAGTGCATGGTGAGTGACACCCATTTAAAGGAATAGTGGATTACACAACAACAGATATGTCATACTGTTTTACTAGGTAACAATAAACTAATCCTCAAAGTGGGAGATCAGCAAGTTTGTGGGGTAGGGACTGGTAAACTGGTTCAGAGATCATTCCTATTGGTGCCAACCTTGACACGGCTGCCTCACCAAATCTACCTATCCCAGTGATACTCAGACTAAGGATCACGAGCTGCAGTGGCTCTTTAACTTGTCTCTTTGCAGCACATGATACTAAAACACTCTATGAATTAATTATTAACCAAGCTAAGTTATTAACCAATCAGGATGCTTTTCCTACAGCAGGACCCCAGAGCTATGGATACCTTGGGAATGGAGGGTGTCCATAACACTGAAATATTCATAACTCTGAACAAAGCGCAGTTCAGGCTCCAGATCCAGCAGCTGACACTCCAGGCCAGGTTTCAGGAGTAGCTGAGCTCCCTACTCAGTGCTGGCATGAGTTTGCAAGTTTATCCCCTTCCGGACCGTGTCCCCATCCCAGCGGAGTGGAAAAGGTAAAAACAGCATGACTCCCTCCCGGCCGGGAGAGAGAGGGGAAACAGTGCATCCTCTTCCCAGCGGGGGGGGATGGGTTAAAGCAGTGCAGACCCCAGGGCTGCTCCTGCTCTGCCGGCTCTGGCTGGCAGCCCCAGCGTCTTGCTGTAACTGGCTGGGTTCTTTGCCTCTGCTGCTGCTGCCTGATTGGTTACTTCCAGTTTCACATGGTGTCCAGTTGACCGGTCAGTCCGTAACCCTGGGGTGCACACAGGATGGAGGAATCCCATGCACTGCTACAGACTAGGGACCAAATAGCTAGGCAGCAGTTCTGCAGAAAAGGACCTAGAGGTTACAGTGGACAAGAAGCTGAATGAGTCAACAGAGTGCCCTTGTTGCCAAGAAAGCTAAGGGCATTTTGGGCTGTATAAATAGGAGCATTGCCAGCAGATTGAGAGACGTGATCATTCCCCTCTATTCAGCATTGGTGAGGCCTCATCTGGAGTACTGTGTCTAGTTTTGGCCCCACACTACAAGAATGATGTGGAAAAATTGGAAAGAGTCCAGCAGAGGGCAACAAAAATGATTAGGGGCTGGAGCACATGATTTACAAGGAGAGGCTGAGGGAACAGGGATTATTTAGTCTGCAGAAGAGAAAAATGAGGAGGGATTTGATAGCTGCTTTCAACTACCTGAAGGGGGTTCCAAAGAGGATGGATCTAGACTGTTCTCAGTGATAGCAGATGACAGAACAAGGAGTGATGGTTTTAAGTTGCAGTGGAGGAGGTTTAAGTTGGATATTAGGAAAAGCTTTTTCGCTAGGAGGGTGGTGAAGCACTGGAATGGGTTACCTAGGGAGGTGGTGGAATCTCCTTCCTTAGAAGCGACAAAGAGTCCTGTGGCACCTTAAAGACTAACAAAAGTATTGACGCATAAGCTTTTGTGCGCTAATACCCATTTCGCTGGATGCATGCCACCAACAAAGTGGGTATTAGCCCACAAAATCTTATGCTTCAATACTTTCGTTAGCCTTTAAGGTGCCACAGGACTCTTTGTCGCCTCTGCAGATCCAGACTAACACAGCTACATCTCTGATTCTCTCCTTCCTTAGCGGTTTTTAAGGTCAGGCTTGACAAAACCCTGGGTGTGGTGATTTAGTTGGGGATTGGTCCTGCTTTGAGCAGGGGGTTGGACTAGATACCTCCTGAGGTCCCTTCGAACCCTGATATTCTATGAATTGTAGTTGATAAAATAATAATACTTGGTCAGTCATTTTGCTGTGAGAATTTTGTGTGTTATATATATATACACACACACACAATATTTCCTCTATCATACTGTTTAAATATGAATATACAGTACTATAGTAAATGAAACAATGAATTCACACAACTGTGGCTCTGTTGGGTCATTTGATTGCTAATCTGGCTCCTGAAAAACTGAGGATCACTGATCTATCCCAAGGATTCAAATTGGTTAGGAAAAGCACTGAAATATACACACAAGTAATTCCCACACCTTCCCACTGCTCCAGCTTGTGATTCAAACTGCCTTCTAGATCACAGCTACTTCATTCAGTGGTTTGGACCCCATGCAAACAGTAATCCCTGACATGTGTCTGCCTTCCTTCCACTCACTTGCCCTTCCCTTTCTTGGATCTTCCTGTGTAGCCAAACTCAGTGCTAGTACAAACAGGCACCACAGCTGATGACTTCGATCGGAGACACCAGTATTTGGGGAGAGTAAGTGGGGGAATATGATACAAACAATAGGAAAACACCTTCGTGGACTCATCAAAACCTTCCAGAACCCCAGAACTTTCTAAGATTTGCAAAGCGTCCAGGTCTTTCTTTGTTTAATTTCTTGATATGAGCCTGGTAAATGCAAAAGGTTAGACAGCTTACGTCTGCAAAGCTGTCAGATCTATTGACCCAGGAGCAGGCCATCATGGGCTGGGCCAGTGCAAGCTTCCCTGTCCCCACCCAAATTCTTCACCCCTGCCCTGGGGTGGCAGTCTCTGAGGGTGAGAGTTGAGGTCAGCCTCCACAGCTCATTCACTCCCTGTCCTTTCTACAGAGACAGTGAACGGAAGCCATTTATGGTGGTGTTAGCAGAGCCGCTTCTAGGGGCAGGTGACGAGAGAGGTTGTCCCCTAGGAGCCAGTTTCCAGCTGTGCTTTTTATATTTTTCTTCCTCTGTTCTAATAGGCTGGCCATTTTTGCTCCACTCTGATTGGCTGGCTGTGTTATTGGTTTTATGTTTCTTTTGCTCAGTTGCTGGGTGTGTGATAGGGAAGGGTGCCTAAAACCACATCTGCCCTGGGTGGCAAAACAGCTGGGGCTGCTTCTGGGTGGACATATTTGTGCTGTGGGCATCTCTACAGGCAAATGGGTCGAGAGCATCAGCTCATTCCATGCCGGCTACCACTCAGTGTAGACCATCCTTGACAGGTGTTTGTCACAGCCACAACCTCCCTTGGAAGCCTTTTCCAGAGCTGAACTACCCTTAACTACACCCCATCCAAATGTGTCTCTTCCGCTGTCTCTCCTACCATTCCAGAACCTAGCCAGAAGGGACTAAGGTCATCATCCAGTCTGACCTCCTGTATAACACAGGTTAGAGAACCTCATCTCCCGGTCGCTCATGGTTCAATGCCCTTTGCTGAGAACACTCCCTGAACTGATGGAAACGTCGTCTCCATCTGTGAGAGCAAATCTCAGATTCAAAGAGAAAGAAAGTCATAAATGTCAATGAGACAATTACGCACAAGAACAGGGTTTCTCTGGCTGGAGATCAGTAAAATCCTTGATGATGCATCAACCCCAGGGATGAGCGTGCTAACGCACTTCATTCCAAAGGGCGTTAGTAATCTCCAGGTGGGAGAGAAAGTTGAGGGAAGAGGCAAGAATTTGATATGAGGCTCCTGGCTTCATTCAGACAAGCCAGGAGTTGAGAGAGAAGCTCATGAGTCAGGACGTGTGTGGGGCTCACCAAGCAGCGTAAGGAGAGACTTTATCCAAAAGGCATTAAACAAACATGTTAAAGGGTGAAAATTAATCCTTTTTCAATTAAACAGCAATGTGCGAACAAGCCCTTGTCTTGAGTGACTCAGCTCAGACTGACAGTGCAAATAACCCATCAGCAAGAAGCTACTAGCTGTTTTCCATCACTTTATTTACAGAGGCTCATGGTGGTGAGGACAAGACTTGACGACTGAAATGTACATGCCCATAAATGGAAATCCTCATGTTTCTTCGGCCACTCATGTAGACTTAGTAATGAAGTGGAGGGAGCGTCTCTACATCTAGTATTTAAATGGAAGGTGGGGCAGGTCAGGACTCCTTCGTTCTGTTCCCAGCTCTGCTACTGATCTGTGAGAGTCTCTACCTGGTATCATGAGCCCCTTTAGAAACAAACCATAAACTGTCCCCAAAACTTCCATAAGTTGGCCCACACCCTCTTCTGGGAGTGCTTTCTCCATGTGGGAATGGAGTCACTGGTTCCCCTGGAGTTCTCCCATTCTCTCTACTGTCATGCAGGGAGCCAGGCTGGGTTCCTGCAAGTGTCAGGCTCAAAGGGGCAGAAAGCCCACAGATCTCTTGTTGAACGTATGTATACTGATGACCTTGCAGTTCAGGGCTCGGAAGGTGCCAGCAGGACCCGACTATTACCTAGAGCTTCCTTTTCTCCCACCTCTCCCAACCCCACCAACAGCTCACAGATTCTGCAACTGCTGGTACCAAAAGCTGGCACCCCTGGTGGTAATGTAAACCCGACAGACCCCAGTCTGGCAGGATCGAACCTGGGACCTCTGAAGCTAAATGTCTGAGCCTCTATGCGTGATCTGAAAGCCACATGGCTCTTAGCCAAGGCTGTAGCAGACTCATCAATCTCTAGGTGGCACTAGAAGGGACTAGACTACCACACATAGCAGGCACGGTTTACCCTACCAATATGGGTAGCAGGAGGCAGAGGGAGGGCAGGTAAACCAAAGGATTTTAAACATGAAAAAGTCACAACATTCCAAACACCAGTCTCAACTCTCTTGCCCCTTCCCCGTCCCCATCCCTCCAGCTTGTGCTCTGGGTGCGCCAGCAGACAGCGACATGAACCGTAAAGAGGTCAGCAATGAATAACGTCAATATTTCTTAAAAACTATTTCCAGCAATGATCTCTGCCTGAGTTCTTCTAGAGAACGAGGGGCATGAAAACATTGGCAAGGCAAAAGACAGTTATATCTGAGGTATGGGACTTTAGTACTCCTATTAGTTGTTCATATTATGGGTACGGCCTGGAAGTCTCAACCAAGATGGGAGCAGTATTCTGCTAGGTGCTGTACAAATGCATAGTGACAGTCTCTGCTCCAAAGCGCTGACAGTCACAATAGACAGAACGGACAAAGGAAGTGGTGTTATCCTTAGGGTACAGAGGGAGTGACTGAGTTGCTGAGAGATTCAGGGTATGTCTACACTGTGATCGAGAGGTGTGATTGCAGCACATGTAGACATACCCAAGCTAGCTTTGAGCTACCTAGATCAAACTTCAATCTCAGCTGCAAGCACACTTCCCGATTGCAGTGTAGACATACCATACGTGACTTGTCCAAAGGCACACAAGAAGTTTGTGGTAGAGCTAGGAATTGTACCAATGTCTTCTAAGTCTTGATTCTCAACAAGAGGTACGCATATCCCCGGGGGTATTTTCCAGGGGATATGTCATCTTATCTAGACATTTGCCTAGTTTTACAACAGGCTACATGAAAAGTGCTAGCATAGTCAGTACAAACTAAAATTTCAAAACAGACAATGACTTGTTTCTGTTGCTCTATTTACTATATCAGTGTGTCTCAATCTGGGGCCATGATTTATTGTATAATTATATGGTAAAAATGAGAAAGTCAGCAATTTTTCATTGAGAGTGTGCTATGTCACTTGTATTTTTGTATCTGATTTTATAAGCAGGAAACTTGGGGTACACAAGACAAATCAGCCTCCTGAGTGGGGTACAGTAGTCTGGAAAGCTTGACAATCACTGTTCTAAGACTCAGTCCTACACACCTTTCCCAGAAGACAGTCCTTCCACGTAGTAAATTTTTAAAAGATCTAATAAAATCATTCATTTTCAAAAAAATGTCAAAAATCAGCTTGTTTGATTTTCTTCAAACACTCTGAACTGCTCAATCCATTTTTAGCCTGAGAAATTTCAGTCAAATAGAAGCTGTGCTAGAAGACCAGAAGAGATCCGTGGGCAGGTTTTGAATGGCAAAGGTTGTTCCACTTTAACCTCGGAGTCGCCAAGCAAGGAATAGCACAGTGCAACTGAACAGACAAGGAATTTTAACCTCACCCAGTGAACTTTTCTAGAACTTTAAACCTCTTTTATTGTTGTTGTTGTTTTTGCACACTCTCTCTCTTTTCAATTTTCCATTTGGCAAATGGACTGAGTTGAAGCAAGGAGATATCTACTGATTAACAGCAAATTAATAATTAGATTCCAGAAGGTATGTGCAAGAATGCACATGGGGTGAGTGGTTTTGTACTACATTACAAAACCAATGAACCAGCTCTGGCATTGGTTTTCTGCCCAGAGAGATCATTTAGTGGAACTTGCCATTTGCTCGGAATGTGATTGTTAGCAGATAAAGAAGTACTCGCCCAATCAGTGACAAAACTCTTGCTAGTGATGCTCTTGCTGTCTAAGGCCTTGTCTACCCTGGCCACGGTGTGTAGGGTAGGTGTAGCAACACGCCACAGTGAAAAGTAGGCTGTGACCATACTACTGGTGTGTAGTTACACACTGGGGGAGGCAGTGGAACACTACACTACTAAAAATAGCAGTGTAGACAGGGGCTGGGGAGGCACTTCTTGGTTGCACAGAGAGCCGTGTAGGGTATATACCTACTCACCTAAACAGTGGCTCACCGTCTACATTGCTATTTATACACATTAGGGGATGTGCAGTGTATGTACTCTACAAACTGCCATAAGCGTAGACATAACTTAAGTGGTCCAGACTTATTAAAATGATGCTAGTCCTTGTCAGGATAGCACATTAGGGGTTGAGTACAGAGCTGGGGTTTGAGCCGGTCAGCAATTTTCCGATGGAACTTTTTCTGTCAAAAAATGCAGATTCATTTAAATAAAAAAATGTCTCTGGGCTGCCAGACTCCCTGGATACGGAATTTTTTCAATCTTTCCCACCCACAAAAGATTTGGAATGTTTGATCTTTCATCCCAATCCAGGACAAAAATGTTTTCCAAAATTTGAACTCTTTCATGGAAGGGAAAGACTATTTCCAGACATTCCTATCTATGGTACCTCTTCTGCAACAGATCAGATTTATGGAACTAGGATTGCTCAATTCTGGCAGCCGAGTGTGCATCTAAAAATAGAATATTTGCATTGTTATGGTAGCTGTGTTGGTCCTAAGATATGAGAGAGAAGGTAAGTGAGGTCAGATATTTTATTAGGCCAAGTTCTGTTAGTGAAAGGAACAAGTTTTCAGGCCAGACCTACATGACAGATCTATATTGGTGTAACTACATCGCTCAGGGGTGTGGATTCTTTCCATAGATGTAGCAACCGCCTCTTGTGGAGGCAAATTAACTATGAAGACGAGAGAAGGTCTCCCCATGGCAAAGGGGTGTCTTTGCATAAGCCCTACAGTGGCATCAGATGCAGCATTTTAAGTGTAGACCTTTCCCCTGTTTTCACAGAGCTTTGCCTCTGGTCTGGAGAAGCTAACTAGGCTGCCTGAGCTAAATACAAGGTGGGGGCCAAATTAAGTATAACGAGTTCACGCATGTTGCAAGAGACCATTGAAAATGAAGTGAGTAATTAATACTTCTGCGTCCATAAGACAATGGAGGGTTAGCAGGCAGTAGGATTTGTGATGAATTGTTGTAATGAGACATAAAACCATGTCTCTGTTAAGTCCATGGTTCTTAGTTTCCCGTGGAGTTTTGTATTTAAGTTCCCAGGCTCATCTTTTGAAGGTGTTGTGCAGGTTTCCTTTGACGGTAAGGACTAAGAGATCAGATATGAAGTGATTGCTTTATGTAAAGTATTTGTCCATGAGTGAAAGTGCATTTTTAGCTTTTATCATTTTTCTATGTGAGTTCATTCAAGAGCACAGTGAGTGTCTGGTTTCACCCACAGAGTTGTTGCTGGAGCATTTGATGGACCGGATGAGGTACATCCCATATTGCGACAGGCATGGGTAAGACCCATGGAGTTTGAAAGGTGTGTTGTGGGTGACACTGATCATCGGAGCAGTAGAGGATTTCTATCTGTTGTTCTGGCAAAGTCTGGTGCCGTTAGACTTGGTGAGTCCTGGTCTGTAGGGAGCTTGCTTCTGGTGATGAACATGGAGAGGCTGGTGGGTTGTTTGAAGGCCAGAAGAGGGAGTTTGGGAAAAATTTCTTTCAGGATGAGGCCTCCTTCAAGTATGAGTTATAACTGTTTGAGGATACCTTGTGTGGGTTCTAGTATGGAGTGATAGGTCACTATTAGGGGTGTGCAGTCCCTGGAGAAGAGGGTGGTTTCCATATTGAAACAGTTTCTCCTGGAGTATTTGCGTGGCCCATTCCATGATGCGATCTACTTCCCTGGAGGATCTGTTCTAATGGTTCATTACCCTCACTGTTAAAACTAAATAATAAAACAGTGATAACAGTAGGCAGCTGTGCTTTGTTCTGTGTCCATTATTTATTTTCCCATGTTCTTACCCCCACTTGCTGGACTCCACCAACTGGCCAGGATGCATTTTTCAACTTCCACTGCACTAGAATCAAACCAAACCAAACAAAGCACAACCCTTGCACGGATGAGGCTAGTTAGGTCTTAGCATTCCCTTGCGTTTTGGGTTATGGAAAGAGTTGTTTGAGCCAAGCCCATAGCAACCTTTGAGAAAAAGAGTTCTCAGAGTTATGTAAAATATTTTCCCTGCTTTGGTAGTTGCCAAACTTCATTTTATAAGAGAAATGGAATTTATTAACACAAAATATCTACCAAGCTTTAGGGGATTCTTTCTCCAAAGGGTGGAGGACCCAACCAAGGAGTCTTTCATCTTCATTTGTCTTTTGGATGTTAAAAACCCAGCTAATTTAGAATACAATAGAAACCAGATTCTCACCCTCTCTGATTTAAATAGAACCCCCTTTTCCCCAAGCAGAGCTTTGTTCCCCTTTCTATGAATGGACACATCTTCCTGCACTAGCAACATCTTACTTTTAATGAGCACATTTCATGCCAAAAAAAAATTACTACTACTTTGTATTGTGGTAATGCCCAGAGGTTCCGATCAGGGCCCTGTTATGCTAGGTGTTGTGCAAATGAATACAATACAGTGCCTGCCTCACAGGGCTCACCTCGTCGCATGCGATAAAGCAAGGTGGATAACTGGAAAAGGTGGGAGGAGACAAGGCAGCAGTCGGCACACGTATGGTCGCCGAAGTAAGTACTCTTAGGGCACGTCTACACTGCAGCTAAGAGTGTGTCTCCGAGCCCAGGTAGTCACCCATGCTAGCTCCACTCAAGTGAGCGTGGTAAAAGTAGCAGGGTGGATGTTGCGACAGCGGGAACAGCATGGGCTAGCTGTCCAACGAACAAGCCTGCCCAACCACCTGGGCCCATACTCCAGTGGCTAGCCTGGGCTGCCAACTATTTTTAGAGTGCTAGCTCACGCCAAGCTATGTCTGCCTACCCTCCTTGGGAAGCACGCTCCCAGTTGCAGTGTAGACATACCCCAAGTGGTCAGAGTAGTTCCTTACCAGCTTAGCTAATGCTATGCTAGCAACCACCCTGTGACTACTTTGACCGCTAGGACTACTTTTTATGCTTTGGCTGCAGGGTGGACTAGATGGCTTGGAGGGTTGGTAATGTACACTTCACTACAGTTAGGCAGGTGGAGTGCTGAGACCACTGCTTCTTATGTTGATTCTGGTAGAGGGCTTGGTGGACCAGACAGCCTCTTGGTTAGTACATCCACTTCTGGCCCCTTGCTCCTCTGTCAGGGCAGTAGAGGTGCCTGTTCCTGACCTTAACTGGGAATCTTTTGCTCTTATAGAATATCAGGGTTGGAAGGGACCTCAGGAGGTATCTAGTCCAACCCCCTGCTCAAAGCAGGACCAACCCCAACTAAATCATCCCAGCCAGGGCTTTCTCAAGCCTAACCTTAAAAACCTCTAAGGAAGAAGATTCTACCACCTCCCTAGGTAACCCATTCCTGTGTTTTACGACCCTCCTAGTGAAAAAGTTTTTCCTAATATCCAACCTAAACCTTCCTCACTGCAACTTGAGACCATTACTCCTTGTTCTGTCATCTGCTGCTACGGAGAACAGTCTAAATCCATTTTCTTTGGACCCCCTTTCAGGTAGTTGAAAGCAGCTATCAAATCCCCCCTTGTTCTTCTCTTCTGCAGACTAAATAATCCCTGTTCCCTCAGCCTCTCCTTAGAAGTCACGTGCTCCAGCCCTCTGATCATTTGTTGCCCTCTGCTGGACTCTTTCCAATTTTTCCACATTCTTCTTGTAGTGTGGGGCCAAAACTGGACACAGTACTCCAGATGAGGCCTCACTAATGCCGAATAGAGGGGAACAATCACATCCCTCAATCTGCTGGCAATGCTCCTCCTTATGCAGCCCAAAATGTCGTTAACCTTCTTGGCAACAAGGGCACAACAAGGTCCATGACTTATTTCATGTCCACCTTCTTGTCCACTATAACCCCTAGGTCTTTTTCTGCAGAACCGCTGTCTAGCCATTAGATCCCTAGTCTGTAGCAGTTCATGGGATTCTTCCGTCCTAAGTGCAGGACTCTGCACTTGTCCTTAATGAACCACATCAGATTTCTTTTGGCCTGTCAGGGTTCACACCCCCGTGTCTTGGGCAACGCGGCCTAATGGCCAGAATCGGTAGGCCTGCCCTTACTTCAGGGTAGCCAAAGTCCGTAGGATCGCCCCTGGTCACAGGGCAAAGTGGGGCAGCACCCCAAAGTCCATATAAG
>ML677353.1:2860451-2890021 GCA_007922305.1 Dermatemys mawii
CCCTGGTCACAGGGCAAAGTGGGGCAGCACCCCAAAGTCCATATAAGTGCCCTGGTCACAGGGCAAAGTGGGGCAGCACCCCAAAGTCCATATAAGTGCCCTGGTCACAGGGCAAAGCGGGGCAGCACCCCAAAGTCCATGTAAGCGGGTAGTCGCCCACCTAGGGGTATGGTGGCCTAGGTAGGGGAGCCCGGGGCCCACCCACTTCCACTGAGCCCCGATCCAGGGCCCTAACAGCGGCTCAGCGATTTGCCACTGACTCAGCGGGGAGGTCCCACCGAAACACGCTGAGTCTCTTCGGGTGGGAGATATGACTCCCCCACCCTTCCTGGGTCACTTCCTACCGGCTCTGCCGCAGGGGTTTCCCAGGCGACTCCGGATCCTCCGTGTACCTTTGGGTCAGTCGTCCCCTCCGGCGGCTCCCATCCCTGGGCTCCAGGATGGTCCAGGTAAGCCTCTAACTCCGGCTCCTGCGAGGGCTGCGGCTGGTCCTCTGCCGGCACTCCCCAGGCCGGTCCTTCTCCCGCAGCTGCCAGCCCAGACTGAGCTGAGCTCCCAGCATTTATACTGCTAGGGCATCTGGAGCATGCTCAGTACCTCGGGGGCGGGACTTCCGCTGCCAGAGCTATTGGCTTAACCCCTTCCTCACTAGTGTGGGGTTGGCTAGCCCCATCACATGGCCCAATCCTCTAATCTGTCCAACGGCATCTGGGCCTCAGCCTTTAAAGGGGTATGCTAGGGGGACCTGGGCCCTCCCTCTCCATCAGATCCCAGCCCAGGGCCTTGTGGGAAGCAACTTCGGTAGGGTCCTCCCTGCAGCAAGTCCAAGTACCCTTCCCTGGGCTATCTCCTACCAATAGGTTCCTTCAGTTTGGGGCATGGTCACTATAGTTCAAACAGTAAGTCTCTCAACAAAAGAGACCTGCTGGTTCTCAAAGGGGACGGCTGTGGTTGTGGCAGGAGAAAGTTCTGCCTGAAGTCCTTATCCACTCTGTGGCCTCTTCTGAGGCTGGACCTTCTGACTAGCTTTCTGGAGAAAGTTTCCTTTCTCCTGCAATCTGTCCACCGCCCTTGCTTGGCCTTCTGAGTGCCCTTTTAACCCACTTCTCCAGCCGGAGCTTACTCAGCCGGTCTGGGGGATGGGGCTCTGTATTGCTTTTTAACCCCTTCAGACCCAGTGTGGGGTTTGTACAGCCCATGACAGAGACCAATACGATTTCCTCATACTCCCCCATTTGTCCACACTTGTTGACTCTTTTCTTATACTTAGGTTATAAGCCAGTGGTGCCCGCCAGAGTAATCCGCTGACAAGCCGCTAGACAGTTCGTTAACATTTCCACGGCCGCCTGTAGCTCACCGTTCCCGGCCAATGGGAGCTGCAGGACACAGCGCGGGTTGCAGGGATGTGCTGGCCGCCACTTCCTGCAGCTCCCATTGGCCAGAAACAGCGAACCGCAGCCACTGGGAGCTGCGAGCGGCCGTGCAAATAAAACAAACTGGCTGGTGGCCCGCGTGCATTCTGCGGGCCGCAGGTCGCCCAACACTGTTATAAACTTTTTGGGGCAGGGACCATCTTATTCTGTTTGAACAGCACCAAGCACAATAGGCCATAGTCCATGACTGGAGAGAGCAGGCACTACCACAGTACAAATTATCCTCATCCACCATTTTATGACACACTTAAAAATCTCAATTTGCTAGGAGGAATTGAGTTATTTCTTTAATGTTGTTTCACCATGTTTTGTATGCCAGTAATATGATTCTTTGTTGACCAGGAAGAATATGTTTTCAGCTATTTAGGATCTATGAATCCTCTGCTGTTGATGCCTACGGTGTTTCTTCCACTTTTTTTCCCCTAACTGGGATCCCGCCTAGGTATGTGGTTTTTCTTTTTTCTGAGCATTTCCTAAAGAGGTATATTCTTTATATCCCAAATTCAAAAACTGTTCATGCAAAATCATCACAACCAGCAGCCTCAGTGAAGATCAAATGGGTCACGGAGACCAAACTCCCTTCTCTACAAATTACCTAAGTTCACACCCATTACCAGAGTATTTGAGCACCAATCTGCCCTATAACTAATCTTCCTAGCTCAGGTGAGGCATATCAGTGGGTGGTGGTTTGGAAGATAGTTATGCCTTGGAGAAATGGAGGCCTCTCTTTCTCCAGGGCTGGCACAATCACATTTTTATCTGACCCCTCTTTAACGTTTTGAGGACAAAGGTTTCCCTTCAATATAGGGCATTCTTCTGACTCCGCAGCCCCGAAATTGTTCCAATTCTGAACTGGAGCACAAGAAAATGACTAGCAGGTCGCTTGTCTCTGGAAGGGCCAGGGGTACAGAATACAATGTTCTTCTCCTAATAATATTAGATTTAATCAAAGGAATGGAGAAGGGTCATGGAGTAAATTCCTGAAAGCAAAGTCACACGTTATAAATAAATATTCCTTGGTGAGGCTGGAGGGCCCTTTGGAAAATCCATCATGAAAATATTTCATTTCATTCGACACAATAAAAATCCTTCCTGTTAACACAAAGGATATGAGAACAAGCTTTGCCACACCATGAGTTCCACCGTCTGGGCTGATGCATGCAAAGCACCAACAAGAGAGGACACGGCCGACGTGAATGTCCCAAAGAGGGGAGACATTACTTAACATGAGCTACAATCTATTCCTTGGACCGTTTTCTGTCTTGTATAGAAGAGCCGCCTCCTTGGTGTTTTCACACCACTTCCTCTTGTCTCAATTCTGCTAACTTGATGTATAACTGAGCATTGGTTTCACTCTACCAACCAGTTTAGTTACATCAATTAATGCTGCACCCATAGCCCCGGTGCTTAATTTGTGCCAGGGCTTGCCACGGTTGAGTCCCAGCACCTCCAGGCTTGGCAGTTCATGGCCACGTCAATGCCACTGGGCTTGCCACATCAATTATGAAAGTAAAGAAACTGCTTGAGCCCCGGACCCTATTTCATTACAGACTAAGCCAGAGGTGGGCAAACTACATCTGGCCCGTTGGACCGTTCTGTCTGGCCCCTGAGCTCGTGGCCGGGGAGGCCTCTCCCCTTCTGTCTCTCCTCCCCTGCAGCCTCAGTGTGCCGCATAGCCAGCACTCTGAGTGGTGGGGCAGTGTGATCCTGGGGGCAGCGCGGCAGCATGTTTGGCTCCAGCTGGGCCATGTGGCTGCCAGACATGCTGCTCTGAGCAGCATGGTAAGGGGGCCAGGGAAGGGGGGTGGGGACTGGATAAAGGGCAGGGGATCCCAGGGGGCGGTCAGGGGACAGGGAGCAGGGGATGGTTGGATAGAAGTGGGAGCCTCGGGGAGCCTGTCAGGGCAGGGGTCTGGGTAGGGGCCGGGGCAGCCAGGGGATAAGGAGCTTGGATAAGGGGTGGGGTCCAGGGAGCGGTTGGGCGGGGGGTCCCAGGAGGGGGTGGTCAGGGGAGAAGGAGTGGAAGGGGGATTGGATAGGTCAGAGATTCTGAGGTGGGCAGTCAGCGGGTGGGAAGTGGGAGGCACAGCCTTCCCTACCCAGCCCTCCATACAGTTTTGCAACCCCTATGTGGCCCTCAGGCCAAAAAGTTTGCCCATGCCTGAATTAAACCCTGCATGGCCCCCAAATGCCCTTTTGTTCATAAATGTCACATAGGTCTTTAGATCCAGCAGAAAGAGGATTGGACTTTGCCACAGGTCCTGACAATTATCTGGTTCCTGATTGAACACATTTTTCAAACGTTCGCTATCACGTAGGATAAGAGAGGGTGACTGTGTACGCACAGAACACACACCAGATCTAAGTTATAGGGCTCTAACATAAATCAATCAGCAGAGCTCCAGGTCAGGTTCTGGCCCTGCCTTTGTATAAAAACAATAAAGCAAGTCCAGCCCTGACTCTTAATGGCGCTCTAGTGAAGGGGACCCAAGATGAGATCCAAAGCGCTTTAGACCAGCCGCCCCCTCCCGTCCCCATTAACAGCAGAACTGTCAAAGATGAGGGCAGCTCCAATCTGCTCCACTGCCTGAAAACGAGATTCATCCCTCAGGTCTTTGGCGAGTTGCCAGTCAAACTCTGAGCACATCGAAGTGAGGTGCATGGGCAGGGCAGGGCTGGGTCAGGCTCAGGGTTAGAATAGCAGGATGTGCAGTTGGCCAAGACTGAAGGGCACCGGCAGAGCTCGTGGAGGGCTATGGGGGGAATAACAAGGGGGACTGCAGTTAAACTTTTTCCACGTCAAAAAAAAGGGCCATTTTGAGATGAGTCAAGTTCTGAGTAATGGCCGAGGTTGTTTGGAAAACCACTTGTATGCTTCTGAGAAACACTGTGCTCCCAAAAGCAAGCTACTCTTGCACTGGAAGAAGAGAGGTCTGAGAGTACCAGATGCAAGACTCTGGCTTCCCCCCGATGGCTCTAGCTCGCTGATGGTGCCAGCACAGTTCCGTTTTCATACTGCAAATGTGTTCAGTATCACACAGGACGGGAGAAAGCTGCGGCTGATGTTGGGGCTTTTGAGATGTAAATTTGGATTAAGTGGCAATGCTTATGGCTTCTTCATGGCTCAAGCCACGGCAGCCACTGAGTGCCCTCTCTGCCAATAATTAACCCAGAAGAGAAAAATGAAGCACATCAACTTTATTCACTTGCTAACTGACCCTCCAATGGGGAGGACATTGAATCTGCCATTCCCAAATGCTGGTAATGGGACCATACACCTTACCAGTGACAGAGAGATGTGAAGACCAGAGTGAGTGACGAAAAGAAAAGATTTTGGGCTTGCAGAAGCGTTGAACACCCACAGTTCCAGCTGAAGTCAATGGGAGCAACAGGTGCTTAGCACCTCTGAAAATGAGTCTCATGACACTCCTGGGAATAACTATCTCAGCCCCTAAAAGAGAAACCTGGCTTCCTCCTGGGATGTGCTCAGAGTTCATATCAACACGGAACTGAAGGGGAGGGAGGCCAGTGCGGGTTCTTTGGGTGTGGAAGAAGGAGAACACAGACTCTGTGCTGGGAAAGCCACACCAATGAGCTTGTTAACATTTAAAGAGACAGTTTGGCATGAGATCACACACTGATTCCTGCCAAGCTTTCACAAGAGGAAAGTATATTTAGCAACCAGGGGAATACCAAAGCCCTGTCAAGAGAAAACACTTTGAATACGCGGAATAGCAATCAGACATTTTCGAAGAAGCAATTTTCATACTGCATCCATCCAGCTTGGGCACCTGAAATGTATCAGCAACTTAACTATACTTAAATCTTGAAGGACGTGAGTTAATGATCAGCCATATGGAGCAAGAATACATTACTGATGGTGACTACCCATTTTCAAAGAGTTGTGGCCAGTTTTAGGTGCGGGATTCCCAGAAAAGTCAAGAGGGCTAATGTCTCCACAGGACACTTGAGGACCTGGCCTAAGTACTCCTGTGCCACAGAGCAAGCTCCCAGGAAATGCCACTTTATAAATAAATACATATATGGAGATATGCCTATCACATAGAACTGGAAGGATGTTGAAAGGCCATTGAGTCCAGCACACTGCCTACACTAGCAGGACCAAGTACTGTCCCCTGACAGATTTTTTGCCCCAGATCCCTAAATGGCCCCCTCAAGGATTGAACTCACAACCTGGGGTTTAGCAGGCCAATGCTCAAACCACTGAGCTATCGCTCCCCCTCAATTTCCAATATGCCTTCAAGCTCTGTCTCTTTCTAGTGAAACGTCCAAGCATCCTGAAAAATGGGGAAGCCAGGAGGGAACACATATTGCAGCAAACCATACCTGGTGGACGTTATAGGCCTCCTCCTACAATTCACTGTTAAACCATTCCCCAATGGGGACTAGATAGCTCAGGAGACTCGGAATGGAATACAGAGCATGTCACTGCAAGGCCACAGGTGTACCTCCAGAGCAGACTGGTAGTGGCTCGAAGCTGTTCCCATCTGAAGTCTGTTTGGTAACATATGGGAAATCAGAAGGTGGATGATATCCTAATAATCACCACCTCTGACTTTGAATGACTTCCACACTGGCCAAAAATCTTAGCTGAAAAGCCAAGGCTTCACTAGGCCCTAGAGAGCCACCTCTTTTCTCCTTAGAAAGGGGTCTATACATCTTCCGGGAGAGGGGAATCTTCCCCCAGCCCTTCTAGGAGCCCTGCTGGCTTGCAGGGAGGGAAGATTATTTTAAAAGATTATCACGATTGGTATCTTTGCCTCAGGTGCCACTCACTACCACACGACATTTGGGACACAGCATGAAAACCCTGGGCACATGAGATCCCCTCTCCTTAGTGGGCTGAAGATCTAAAGCAGGAGCTGCTATGTGCCCGTGTGGTCTGCTCCTGTTTTTAATTAGGTCTGAGGAAGCGTCAGAATGCATCCGTCCACCAAAGGAGGAGTGGCCCACTGGAAGGAGGGACGAAGCAAGCAGCTGGTGAACGGTTGGTCATGCAGCCGGAAGATGGCGCTATAAGGCTTCAACTATGGAATCAGGATGCTTGTCGTTTATGTAAATAAGGAATCACGTTAAAATATGCCAGTTAGGGCATTACACTATCTGCATAAACTCTCCAGATTCCCCCAGCCTCAGCCTTCTCAGGTTAGAAGATGTTAGCACCAAACGAGCTCCCCAAGTTGGGACTCAGCTCAGTTCTTCCTCACGGAAAGGTCCTCTCTTGCACTCTGTCTTCTAAGCAGACACCTTGGTAGCCTTCCCCTGATTGCCGGTGCAGCAGAGCTGGTGTTAACCCCTTGCTTACCAGGCAGTGGCCCTGCACTCTTTGGTCAGGACAGAGACCTGTTGGCTGAGCAATGTTGGGCAGTTTGCCCCGCTGGTGCCCCTGCTCTACCCATTCTGGGACTTCCCTTTCCAGGGCTGTTCATCCACCACCTGAAATATTTGAAAGCAAAAACCGCCTACCCAACTCCTACACACTTAAAAGACGCAAAGACGTGTGATTCACTGCCCCAGACACGTGACCCACCAGGGCTCTTGTGCTGGATGTACATGCCTGCAAGGGATTGGGTGGGCAAGGGCATGTCTGTCATGTCACCGTGAGGTTGCTAGGATTGCAATCTGCATGGTAACAAGTGCCTGGTACAACAGTGCCCTGAGGCTTTGTACTCGGATTCCCGTTCAGTCGTTCAACATTTCCTTCCACACATGCCATCACCGCAAGGCTGTACCAAGAACAGTCAAGAACGGATGAGCTGGGACAGGCAGAGCCCATCTCGTTTCACTGAACGAAGACCACGTCTGCATGCTGAAAAATCCTGACCGATGGTGATGAGACCTGCCCCCATCCCTCTGGGGGAAAAGGCTAATGAGCATTCCCAATTAGGCACGCCTGCAGAATACGCGCCACCTGGAAAAGTGGAGTTGAAACTGGCCACAGAAGGGGAAAGTATTTCTAGGAGCAGGGAATCTGTCAGGGCCTGTGAGTGAGCTCCAGTAACAAGAGGAGCTCAGCCTGAGGGACTTACTGACCTTTTCCTTCATACCCCTCACTTGAGGCGGACACACTGTAAGCTTGGCATAAGGGAAGGCCATGGAGGATGGCTTCCAGCCGCTGGCCAGGTGAGGCCTGGGAAGTGCTGCCAGCGGCTAGAGACAAGGGGACTGTCACTCAGACCCTGAAAAGAACCCAGGTGAGTGAGCTGAACTCCTGCTGGGAACAGGGCGATTGCTCGGGACTGGGAGCTTCTATAAGGGACTTTGGGGCAACAGGCTCAACGATACTACGGCTCGAGCCCAAGCTGAGGGTCGGCCACCTAAACAGCGCCAGTGAGCTGGTTCCACCTTCAGATTCCCAGCATTACCCTCCTGGGACTTCACCCACTTGCACCCACACCACAGTCCACCACTGCACCTGGAGTCTTTAGGTTAGCATGGCTGGTCTACAATGCATTGTTGGAGGTAAAGGATCACTACCTGCCAGGGAGTCCTGCTCTAACGTATTCTCTTTCAAAGCAGTTCCAATGGACTGCTTTTATTCAGCCAGATCTGCAGAATCACGACATTCAAAGACTGATTCTTTTCCCCCAGTAGCACAAACGTAGGCCATTATTTCCAAAGCTGCATGAGTGCAATGAGGAGGTAAGACTCCACTTCTTTGAACCTAAGCTCTTGGGGGGCAGGACCTGCCTTTGGGCTTGGGTACACTTGTAGCTGTAGAGTGCTTGGGGTTAAACCAGCCTTTGGAGAGCGCACTAGGGAAAGCGCTGCAGGCTGTTCACACTGACAGCTGCAAGAGCAATGGTGTGGCCACATTTGTGGCACTTGCAGCTGCATTGGGAGTGGTGCATTATGAGCAGCTAGCCCAGCCTTCAAGTGGCTGCAACGTGCTTTTCAAATGCAGAGGGGAGGTGGAGTGTGACAGGGAGTGTGTTGTGTGCACATGGGGGAAGAGAGAGGGGATTTTTGGGGTGCTGAGAGTGTGTCAGCACGCTGTCTTGTAAGTTCAGACCCTCTTCCCCCGCCACCTCTCTCACTCACTCAAAGCAAACATTTACTGTTTGCTTTGTCTCGGATCAGATAAGCAGCTGGCTGTCAGAAACTTTGAAAAGGCACATCCGCATTCCTACAGCTGATCTCACAACAATGAGAAGAGTGGCCACTTGACTTAAGGGGATTACAGGATGTTTCCAGAGGTCTATTAGAGCACAGTAACGCAACTCCTTGTCCACACTGGCGCTGGGGCGCTCCAGCAGGGGTGCATCAGACATTAAGCTTCTCGTTGAGGTGGAGGACCAGGAGCACTCCAGCCAGGGAGTCAGAGCGCTCTACCTGCCTTGCCAGTGTGGACAGGGAGTAGGGTAGAGCGCTCTGGGAGGCTTTATTGCAGTATAACCTGCAAGTGTAGACAAACCCTTTGTGTCTGTGTATGTACAGCAGTCAGCTCGGTGGAGACTAGGGCTCCTGGGAGCTACAGAAATACAAATAATAAAACACTTTCCATCTAAAGTTCTTATCGCCCTTTTAAAACATCAGTGTATTAACCCTTGTACAGCCTTTTGGGGACCCAAGTGAATGGAGCTTAGAGCAGTGGCAGAGTGCAGCAAAGTACAACCCCTAATTCTTTCCAGTATAATCCCTCAGATGGATGCTAAAAAGATTCATATTTATAAAGGTTTTGAGAGTCCTGGATGACATAAAGCTCTGTGATGGTCTATTAGCCAAATCCTGCAGCGCTTGAGGCGGCAAATCTTCCACCGAAGTCGTGGATGTTTTGGTGGTGCAAAGAATATAGGGTTAGCTTCTTAACACATAAACAGAACTCTGGAAGAATTACAATATGCTCAGGATCCTGGGCTTCCAAACTTCTTTTTGAAACAAATGGCTGTTTCAGTCGACAAAGCACTTCAGCATTATAAATCTTTTAAAAGGGAAGCATGCTGAGCTAAGAAACTAAACAGCAGCAGCTCAGGCAAACAAAGTGCCATTACTATACAGAAGAGAAGTTTAAAGATGTGGACTGAAAAAAGAACGTGTTTAAACGGCTGGATTTCAGCAGAGCTACAGTGCACCCCAAGAGGCCGTTTCTAGTAGTGCAGACTAAAATTAATACTCTAGCACCAGGAAGGGTTAGGAAGCTAACAGAATAGACACACTTATCCTTCATTTTTGAAAAAAAATGGATTTTTGCATTCATGAAATGTGCCAGACTGGCGCACCTGCAGACTGAAACACAAACACAGAACTTTTCCCCTTCAAAGCTCTTGACAAACAGGGCTAGATTCCTTTAACCACAAAAAATGCAGCATGGCAAGTCTCCCCGCACTGCTCACCGCATCCACGGACCTCAACACTGCCCTACAGGGAACCTTGTAAGGAGGCAGAGTTTAGTCTCCATTGCCCATTCAGTGTGGGCTACTCTGCTAGCGCTACTGATAATGGGCTTATTAGGGACATTTGGATGGACCCAAGAGCGCACCAGGCAGGAAGTGAGTACTGGGAAGGACAGGAACTGGTCTGTAAAGCACACTAAGTTGGGCACTTCTGCTCTATCAGAGGAAATGACACAGTCATTCATTTCAAGTCAACCAAAGCTCATTCTGTACTTTATTACTCTCCCATTCGTCCCTATCCCCAACAAGTAAAATATGCCATCTTCAAAGCATTGCCTTATCCAGAGAACGGAAGTCACATTAAGTTACAGTAGGATCAGTGCGATCTCCCCATGTCATTAAGTAAGCAAACAAAGGTTTCTTCTCTCCTATTAATATCAGAGATTAGTTCAGATTACTTAGCTAACATTTTACCTTATCTACATTCCCAATATTATTTATGAAATTATAGATGACTGCAGCATAATTTCCAATACCTAGTTAACATAGCAATGATGCCATTTCTCACAACTTTATCACAAGGCTCAGGAAATATGATGTGTTACTTAAAAGCCCTAGGCCTTGGAGACAAGTGATTAGATGATAAAGCCCAGAATTAGCATCTCATCATTGTGAGGGGTCTGGCATGACTTCTGAACAGTCCATCATCTATTTATGACCGGCTGCACTCACAGCTCAGGGGACAGTTAATTGCTTTACAGGCAGGCTCTGCAGCCAACCCATCTCCAGCTGTGATTTAATCAAGTCTCATGCTTAAAGCAGGGTTGAGGCTGGGTTAGCAATTGTATTGCTAGGGAAAATCTATGGATTTCGAGGAATGAGTGGTATCTTCTTCTTGGAGTTACAACATTGGGTCAATACTCAAGAATGTTATTGGGGGTAGTGGGGCTTGGAACAGTTTATTATATGAGATGGAACCACAGTCCTGACCACAAATGGCCACATGGGTCATTAGAGATCCCATGGCAGTTTCTACTACAGCAGGGACACAAAATCCATGTAAGTTCCCTGGGGCAGGACCATCTTTTTGCCCTGTGTTTGTACAGCAGCTAGCATACTGTGGTCCTAGTCTATGACTGAGGCTTATAGGCTCTACAATAATACACACAATATGGCCAGGCCACTTCTTCATGTGAGCAATGATATTGTGCCTGCCTAAAGATTTCCTGTGGCATCACTAAAAATAATAATTTCGCTTCCTGTCTATAAAACTGTTATACAGTGTTCCTGGCGACTGTTAAACTGCTACCATATTCCACAGGGTGGCTGCTGTGATCTCTGAATAGCAATATGTGAAGTGTTCCTGATGGATGCTGCTGCATTTCTAGAGCATCCTCAGTGTACTGCATCACTCACCTTTTACTGAGCATCACCCATGCTGCTTATTGATGACAGGACAAAAGTCATGGGCATGTAGGGCTTTTGACATTTTCAGACAACAAAAAGATGGAATTAAAAAGAAGCTGCCTATGTAAGAAAGTTGACATTATTTTGAAGTTATGTAAAAACATGTCTCTGCTCAGAGCTTTCTAGAAATCTAGCCACACTGCATTACAATTACACCTAGCCACAAATTTGTATGTTGTCTCCCAGGAGCGGGCCAGCATCCAGATCAGTAAATGGCTTCTATCTCCAGTTCTGTTTCACATATACCTGATGATCTTCACAGATTGCCTGGAGATAATATGGAGAATCGAGGCAATCCACTACAAAGAAAGGCGATTGGTTCAGGTGAAGTGGAATGAGACAGCAATAGAAGTGCATTGGCACAGTGGATATGGCCTATCTAAAGAGGGAAATTAGACTACTTGTTGGAATGGGAAATTTATTGTTGTGTGGGAGGCATCAGCACAAACCTGGATGCGTGGACATTGAAATGGATGATGCAAGGAGAGTTTGGCTGAAATGGGCCCTTCTTAAATCGTTAGTTTCATTTAGTCTCTGCATCCCCGACACCAATGACAACAAACCATTGGACTAGTCTCAATATTTATGAAAATAAAGCCCAGCATACATGAAACAGAGAGTAGCAGAATTCCTCAGACAGCAAGTTTTGCTTCAGATCCCCCATGCAGCACCCAGAGAAGACGAGATCAGGGAAGAACAATCAAATTATTTTGCTGCTATGTCCTAGTGGACAGCTGGAAGGTGAATGAAATAAAATGAAATCAAATTGGGGAACTGTCAGGCTGCTTTACCTGGTAAAGCTGTGCTTAAGGTGGTGTCTCTTCCCATGCCTCCTACAACAGGGACTCTGTGTACTGGTGGCCACACACCTCTTACTTGCCTACATTTTCTGCAAGTGAATTCGGAACTTCAGGTCTGCTGACTAACACAGATCCCCTGCTGGAGACAGAAGTTCCCTTCTTCCCAGCGAGGAGGTTTAATACTCCCAGCTGTCTGATGCAGGCATCCAGCTGTCTGTCAGCTTCATTATCCCCCAAAGACTTCACATTAGCTTGCTCGGTACATTCTTTCTGCAAGCGAAGCAGCTCCTGGTCAGCTGTGGAGACAAAAGTCAGTCATTAGGTCCTTCCGCGTTCAGACAAATTGGTAGAGGTAACGATCACAGTAATTAGGGTACGGGAATGTTCACTGAAGCAGTATGGGAGAGTGCACAGAGCTGGAAATCATCATGGCATGGGTACCCTTTCTGGCAAGAGGCGGAAGGACAACTACCACAGCCACTCCAGGAATGGCAAGAGCTCCTCACACACCCCTACTGAGATTACAAACTAGCAACTCCTGAAGGTGTGAGCTGAACTCCTGGCAGCAGCCCTAAAGGTAGCTGCTTTGATAGCAAGTATCTCCCTAGATGAATGATCCCTAAATTAACAATAAGATTGGATGCAGTGTCTTATCCTCCCGGAAATGGCTGGATCTTTGGATTTTGATCCGATGGCCACAAACAGCCTGTCTGACCTTCTAAACTGAAAAATTAGTAGTAGCTAATGGCTCCTGACAAGCAGGGTGCATATCCAGGACTCCCCCAGGACACCTGTGGGTCTCTGGTGCAAATCACAGATAGCGATTTAAACAGAGATGAAAACTCACTGTAATTTTGGTCAGAAATTTGGGCTAGGGTCTACCTACCACTCTGCCATATGGAAAATGGTAGAGAGTGATTAGCCATAAAGGCCTGCAATTCAAAGACTCTTGTGGCTGACTTGTCCAATAAAAGCAAGACCTTTCACGAGAAGGGGTATAAAAAGCAAAGCCCTATGTGCTCAAAAGAGTTTTTCTGTGAGTTCGGTTGATCAATAAGCCCCTAGCTGGGAGGGTACAAGGTTGCCAGTCTTTTTAAAAATTGCTTTGCTTGACACAGACCTTGACTTGTGAAGGAGAAGACACCATTATGGCCAGATCGTGAACCACTGCTTTGTATATCTGACTCAGCCAGCCTTGCACACTGCACATCTCGGGCTTTGAAGAGGAAGTGACAAAAGTGCAGACTGCCATCAAGTCTAACACCTAAATGCAGAACCTTACTGGGCCTTCCAGTCTGGATCCAGCTAAGTCCACTATTTCAAGGAGATCCTGAAACCATTGTACTGTTATTCCAAAGTACGTTGACATCCTTCGAAGAATCGCTCTCAGGTTCTATCAAGAAAGGACCCATACAGGATTCTTCTATAGAGGCTCAATACAGAAGATTATTAATCACACCCAAACGCCTCAGATCTTTGGGGAAGTTTTGATGTGGATCCAAACTCTGTGCATCTTTATTATTATTCACAAAAGTTAAGATGGTAAGGGGACACTTCAAGTTTAAAAATAAAATAAATAAAATCAAACATCTAAATATTCTTTTAAATGTTGTTACCGGCAATCTCCAACAGTCCATTTGTGGGAGTCCTTCAGGCAGTAACAAGGGAGAGAAATTCTTTTTCAAAAGAAAATGGCGTTGTGAAACCACAGAAACTGACAGAGGGACTCAGGGACAGGCACCATGCTTGAACCTACTTTCAATTCATTTTTTGAAAGTGACTAGGTTTCAAGGCGACAGTGTCTGTTTCAGAAATACCTAGAGTTCAAGACACAACATCTGCTTCAATTTATCCAGGCAAAGGTCAAACTCAATTACCTGCGTGGCTTTCTGCCTGTGCCTCAGAAAGGGTATTTTGGACGGTCTCCAGTATCTTAGTCAGATGAACTTTCTCGCTTGTAAACATACGCTGTTTCTCATGGAGAGAGGTTATCATATTTTCTGATTCAGCTATCGACAATTCTAATTTGGCCACATCTGGCTGCTCACTAAAAAGGTAACCAGAAATAGAATGATCTTAAGTTGGCACCTAAAGTCTCCATTGACCCTATTATGTCAATTAGACACTACAAAAATCATAGTAGGAAAACAGAAACATAGGAATTGCCAGACTAGATTCTTCTAGCCCAATATCCTGTCTCCAACAGTGGTCAGTCCAGATTCATCAGAGGAAGGTCTAGGAATCCCACAATAGATGATGTGGGATAATCTGCCCCACATGTAGGTCTCATCTGGATCTGTCACAGTTAAGAGATTTTCTCAAGCCCTTGAAGCATGTGGTCTAATGTCCCTTCCAGAAAATCTGTCATCAATAATTACAACTGTGGATATCCTTGATACCCATAACTGTCCAATCCAAAGTATCCAGCCTCTCTCACAAGAGCAAATGTCTCAGTGTAAAGGTAAGTCATAGGATTAGTGGAGCTGCAACTCCCCCAACAGGCCATTTGCAATACTGCAGCATGAAGTTCATGCCACAACAGCAGAAAGATTAACAGCTCTCACAAAAGTTCCATTCATGTTCTTTCCCATTTTTTCCTGTGGGAATGTAATGCTTGTGCGATGTGATGGAAGACAGCCCCTACACACAGAATATCAACATGTAGCACTTCCCACTTCAAAGCTCTTTACAAACATTAACTAGCTAAAGACTGAAGTCCTCTGCAGCAACAGAGCCAGTATGACTCACCCTTACCTAGGGGGAGCCTCCTATAGGTGAGAGGAGATATTTCAGAAGAAGTTATTTTCATTACATTAGCATCCCTAGAGTCTCCAGTCAGGGATCAGAGCCCCATCATGCTAGGGGCTGAATAAACAAATAGGAAAATGACAGTTCCTGAGTTGAAGAGCTTCTTGATTAACAATGAGATGCAACAGATGATGAAACTAACAGGTGGTGACGGTGGAGCGGCAACAATCTTTTTGTGCTGTGTTTGTACAGTACCTAGCCCAAACATCATGTCTGGTAAAAGAGGTTCTACAGGCCAAACTAGGCCATCAGTGATACCTATGCTACCCACTGCATTCAATGGGGCTGCTCAGGTATAATTAAGTGCAACTTTGGAAACAATTCTGATTATGGAAGACTCCAGCTCTCCCTCTTCTAACTGGGCTGGCTTGCCAAAACTAAGAGTTAAGACTTATTTGGTCACTCATCTGATCAAAGACAATTCTGTAAACACGCAAGGAGCAGATGTGAGCAATGGGAATGCGCCATTTGAACAGTTACTTTTCAGAAGACAGTAGGTTACAGACTCTCCAGGTTAACTTTGACACCTGTTTGAACAAGAGAGCTAAGAAGTAACGGGTTGAACCCTCAGCTGAGCCGAGCTTATGCCTGGCCCAGCTGGGGAGAGAGGATGGGAAGGTCGCTCTAAACCATCTTTCCCAAATCACAGTATCCAAAATGGCCCCCAGCATAACTTAGAGCCTGCTCCAAATCACGCTGGCAGTAGCGATCACTTGGGGACCACTGGACAGACAGAGAAACCTGTGCTCCAGCCCTAGCTTTGCCACCACCTGCCATGCCCTCTGCACCCTAACACACCTCTTTCACGTGTTGGGGGAAGGTGTACAGCCAGCTGGCACCTGCTTTACGCCACTGGAAGATTCTCCTACACTGGGGTATCCTTGACTGACCCTTTAGGACAGCTATCCTGCCATTCTGTGAGCAGGACAAAGCTGATACAATAGGAAACAAGGATCAAATGCAGCATCTTTTCAAACTAATAGAGGGAGCCAAAAACGTTGCCTCCAAAATATACTGTACAAGTTCCCTTATTTGAAATGACAGTTAACCCAGCGGGCAGATTCCCTTTGCATTTGAAGGAGAGTAAAGGGGCGGGATCTCTTGGTCTTAGATGAAAGCTTGTTCCTGTTGCTGCAAGTGGAATAGCACATCAGAGCTCTGTCTCAGACATTTCTAGCCTGCCCATCACTGTACTATTTTGATACATGAACCTACAAAGAATCACTGAGGCCTAAGTGAATCTGATTGTTGTCACACAACATGCTCTAAAACTGTTGGAGAATGGAAGGTTTTTAAGGGATATTGCATTATTAGGAGCCATTAGCTTATGCTAATCCATGTGGGCTTGCTTTCTTTATACTGTGGGTAGTGAAAGACACCCCTAGCCAAAGGATTCAAACCTCTCAGCAGTCTCTTAGTCTGGATCAATGGACACCTGGTCTTTAATGCAGAAGGACAAGCAACAGGCCTCACAGAGTCCACCTAGCAATGTCACCTCACTACCCAGGCAAAGAGCACATCACATGCCTGCAGCTTCAACCCATCCCACAACTGAATCAATCAGGCACATAAGGGGCAGCCCTTGGATTCCTGGCAGTTCACCAGCCAGCCCACCCCTCTGATTATTCTCTATTACTCCCAGGAAACTAACTGCTCAAATGCTACTACACTGGACCCTCGCTAGAACACGGGGTTCGGGATCCATGCACAGTATGTGTTAATGCGGGGAACGTGTTACCATGGATCCCAATTAAGGTAATTAAATTTGGGATCGATGGCCGTGATTGCACTGTAGTGATGCGGGTTACAGCGAGGGTCCGGTATATTTGATTTCACATAATGAACAATCTTATGCATACAGCGTATGGTCTCTGCATCAATAATATAAACTGTTTTGCTGTGGTACATGTGCCTGTTTAATCACTTTCTTTGAAGAGGCCTTGGTAGCATCCTGCTAATTACCCCAAGATCATAGTTAGAAGTATATTGCAAACCATGTATTTTTCTCAAACATCCTCTGCTCTAAATGGAAGGATCTATACCTGGTATCTTGTGCAATATCCTTCTTCAGCCTTTTTAGCTCAGATGCAACAGCTTGAAGTTGCTCTCGAGTCTTGAATTCCTCTTCCAATACTGGATGCAAATGCACAGTCTGTGCTGCCAGTGACAGACAGCTTTCTCTTTCTGTGATGCTATGAAATCAGAGTACAATAGCATTATTTCTCTTCCCAGTCACTGTTCTAGTGACTACAATTTGTGTTAGTTATATACAGTAAAACTGCTTTATACAACATACCAGAACCAAAATTCAGCCACTGAGTTGTCTGTAAAAAGCCCTTTCACATTCATTTACAGAAAGTTTCCTGCCAACCAAAGACTTTGTGATAGGGCACTGACATTAAATCCACATACATAGGTTTCTAACTCAATAGTACAGTCTGCGAGTACTATTAAAATGTAGTCGTGATTAAAACAAAGCTAACCCTGATGCTAATTCATTAGTAATGTTAAAAGATTTATTAGAAAACTTACTATTGTGCTATTTCTGTCTCCAGTCTCATAATCTCATCCTTCTCTGTGCTCACTCTCACTTCGCTTTCATGTACCTTACCCACCAGGAATGACAGCAACATCTAGAAAGACAAAATAAGGAAAAGAACTCAAGTAAACACAAAACAAGCCAGAGTTGTTATGTGGAGTTTGAAAGCTCAAGTCAGTTCAGTGTTCCTGGTTCATTTTCACCCAGAGCCACGGCACCTGGTATGGAAGGTATACACAATTTGAAAGACCTGCACCTCGCTAAGCCGAGACAATAAAAAACTGGCCAATTTGGAACACATGCGCGGGGACAAAGCAGAGACACATAATCCTGGTGTTAGTCTCCAGTCATAATTTAAAAAAACAAACCTCTATTTTTCCTTTTTCAAAGCTCTGCCAATTAAAATGAACCTTAATATTCTCACTATCAATTAAAATTGAGACATCAGCAGATCAGAACTTTGACAGGGGATAAGGTCTCCTGTTCAACAGGCATCACAATGAGATGGAAAAATGGGAACCCACTGGGTGGATTGTCAGTAGCAGGGATTGAATCTTCCAACTTGGTCTCTGAAACCCTCTAGTCTAGTGTCTGAGATAGAAGACCCAGCTCTGTTAGCCAAAGCTATAGCAGGCTCATCAACCTCTATATGTGACCCAGTCACCACCAGAGGGGGACAGAGTGCCACACTGAATGGGTGTGGTGGGCAACACCCTCATTAGTCCTGTGATGTTATCATAAAAATATTCATTGAAATAAAACATTAATTGTCATTAGACCAGGAGATGTCTGTCTATTGGAGTTAGCACAAACCTGGGAGCAAGGAACCACGAGTCCTCTAAGCAAACCCAGGTCACATCAACACAGCCAACAGGCAAGCTCGGGTGACACTAGTTTTTAAGCATACTCATCAGCCTAATGCTATTTCAACAGTCAAGAGGCTGTTTAAACCACTAAAAATAGATTTGTAATAGAAGCCACACACGCCAAGACCATAATGAAATACATCCCCTCATGCACAGAAGTTTACCTCTAGGTCCCCACTGCTTAGGTCAGAGAGCAAGTCATCTTCATCCAACGTTAAATAGGGCTGTATCTTTTCCATCTTTGACACTGTAAAAAGAGATACATTCAATGGTGTGCAAGAGGAGCCCCTAATGACATATCAGCAACCTCAATGAAAGGTAAGTTGGGCTGATTTCCCCTGGCTCCAAGGGAGCTCAAACCTCTGCGTCCTGGCAAATCATCCCTGCCAGAGAAGACTTATCCCTGCACCTCACAGAAAGAACTTCTGAAGTGCAGATTTTTTTTGCTTTTGAAAGTAACCAGATTGCACCAAGTGTCAGATATTTAAAAGAATTCCCATGGAAACATACAGCAAGAGCTATATTGTCCTCAATATACTCTGCATATTTTCCAGGAGTAAAGTCTACATATTTTTGGCAAAGTGCATCATATTTGTTCACCAGCTGGCATGGCCTCTCTTCACGAGTTACTGTTATAAGAAAGTGTTGGTGTTCAAAGAGGAAAAAAAATGAATAGATTCCTCAGCCTCTTTTGCAAGTGCAAAATCCCCTAGTCAAGGAGTTTATCCAGGCTAAGGGAGAGAATTTGTCAGAACCCCTTGATAAAGTAGTGGAGGCACATCACTGAGTAAACAAAGTCCATTCAGATTACACTGATCTTTTAGGGCCTGCTCCTCTTGAATGGACTCTAGAATATTGCTACTGATTTGAAGGGGAGCAAGGCCTTTGTCAGGAACCTCTGTAGAAAACACATTATCGTCTCTCCGCTATAAACCTGTCTGCAACTCCTTCAAGTCACCAGTCAAATGAGCAGGCCAGGCTCAGCTGGGTTGCCAGTGGACCACCATTAAATTCCTTCAAAATCTGTCAGCCAAGCAGCCCCCTGTCTCACTGTGCCCCTGCTGGACCAGAGCATGGGAAGAACTGCAGCAAAGAGCAGGTAAGTGGGATGCTAGAGGAGCAAGCGTCAGGGAGGGACAGACATCGGGGTCCCCAGCCCACACCACCAGCTGTAGCTCCTCCTCCTCCTCCTCCTCCAGAACCCCAAAGCTTCCCCTACCTCAGCCACCCCACAAACCCAGCTTCCCTCAGCTACTTCCTGATCCCCCTGAGACCCTCCATCCAGCCCCCCCCAACTTCCCATCGTCAGCCCCTCCACCCCAACTGCCCCTCCCCCCAACCGCCCCTCCCCTCCTCCATTTCTGCCCCTCCCCCCAACCGCCCCCCCTCCTCCATTTCTGCCCCTCCCCTCCTCCATTTCTGCCCCTCCCCCCAATCGCCCCCCCCGCCCCCATCTTCGGCCCCAGACCCCATCTTCGGCCCCAGACCCCAACGGCTCCCACCCAGCCCCGCTTGGTGGCGCGGGCTGCCCCCACCTCGCACTGCTGTCAATCACCACATGCAAATGATCACACGGGATAATTTGCATATTAGCCCATTGCGCCCCAGAGCCTCCCTCCCCACCGGAGCCGGTAGCGTCTCCCGCGCGCACCGTCCCCTCTCAACATTTGAAACCGGCCGCTTTCAGTGACCTCATCACCCTGCGCCGCGGCCGCAACCATAGAGCTGGGGCGCGTCTGCCGCTCTATGGTTCCCGAAGACGTTCATTCCGGTGGCACGCACGCCCCCTGCTGGGCGGCCGCTGACCTGCGGCGGGGCAGCACGATGAAACCCCAGCTCCAGGAGTCCTGCGATCTTGGGAGCGCTCGGGTTGCTGGCAGCGTCTAGCCCTGGCGATTGCCAGGTGCAGCCTGAAAACCCCAAACCTGAACAGAGCAATGGTCCATCTAGTCCATTTGTTGCCCAGCCCTGAGAGCGGCTGGGCAACAATCAGGGCTATTTATGGGGCATGATCCATCCCCTGCCATGCACTCCCAGCACCTGGCTGTCAGAGTCTCAGCGACACCCAGACCATCGGGTTGCATCTCTGCCCATCCTGGCTAATAGCCATTGATGGACCTCTTCTCCAGGAACTTATCTAGTTCTTTTTTGAACCCAGTTATGGTTTTGGCCTTCACAACATCCCCCAGCAGTGAGTTCCTCAGGCTGTGCAAAGAAGTAGTTCCTTCTGTTTGTTTTAAACCTGCTGCCTATTAATTTCCTTGGGTGACCCCCAGTTCTTGTGTTATGTGAAAAGGTAAATAACACTTCCTTATTCGCTTTCTCCACACTGACAGAAGGTACCCCTGTACTAACACACTATTGTAATAATCTTTGTACAGAGTATGTCTTGGAGGTATCATTTGAAAACTCATAATTTGCTGGCCCTTGTCCTGGTAAAATATGTGTGATGAGATTGTATTTGAAGTTATAAGATTCCCCTGTATGGTGTTAACACATGTTCCCAATGGAGGTTGGAAAACAGGTCTGTCCTAAATAAAGGAGTGTGTGCTCTTCTTAATTTGCATTTAAGCAGTAAACAGAGGAAGTGTTATTTACCTTTTCACATAGCAATACTGGGAAAGAGGCATGAGAGCAGGGAATCCTCCCGTGATATTGAACTCATCCAGGTTTATTAAAGGGATGATTTCAACAGGAAGTATACATTCAGGTGCTCTTGAAAACCCCACTAGATGCCCCTTTACATCTCTGGGCACCTAAATACCTTTACAGTTCTGGCCCTGTGACTAAGATCAGACACACTTAAGGGTAATACAGCAACTGCACTGGCCAGGGAAAAGGGCAGCCAGATGCAAGCAGGACACAACCAGGCACAGTGCCTAATCCTGCACCTTTGTAGTCGGTGGGAGCTTCTGTGTCACCTTCAAGAGACACAGAAGCAATCCCTCGGTTCTTGGCAAAGGCTTAGCTAGTTTCCTTCAGGAGTAGCAGCCTTTGTGCACTTAATTTTATGCTTATGAGCAGCAGGGCAAAGACTGACAGTTGCCAGCTTTCGCTGCATTTTGTCCTCCGGATGCTTGCTGAGCAGCTGTTCTTGGAGAAGAGAGCCCAGGGCTTTTACATATCTGAACCTTATCCAGGCGATATCCTTAGAACCAGCTGGGATCCAGCACCTATAGGATATAGCAGAATCAGAGGGGGTTGAGAGACAGGTGATGAGAATGATTAGAAGCCTGGAGAGACTTCCATAGGAAGAGGGTAAAAACACTGGGATTGTTTAGTTGAGGGAACATGTTAGGGCTACACAAAATATTGACTGATCTAAAGAATGCAAGTCAGGCACTGCCATTTGCCTTCTTGTAATAGAAGAACCAAGGAACATTCAATGAAATTGAAAAAAAACATGTCAATAATAAAAGGAAATATATTTTTACACAATGTATAATTAGCCTGTGGAACTCACTGACACAAGATATTGTTCAGGGCAAGAACACAGGATTTAGAAAAGAATTATATGCATAGATGGCTAAGGAGAACAGCTTATTACACTGGACAGGATAAAAACCCTCCTATTTCAGGGCATAAACCAGGCACTAAGGCCCAGATCCTCAAAAGATATGTAAGCATCTACCTCCTATTGAAATCAATCATTCAGCACCTATGGCTCTAACTGCCCGGGAAGAAATTCCCCTATGGGCAGGCTATTCCATTGCTGCCTGCTGAAGTGTCTCTTGCTTTTTCCTCTGAAGTAGTTGGTACTGGCCACTACCAGTGATGGGATTCTGGGCAAGAGGAACCTCCACTCTGTTCCAGGGTAGCAATTCCTATGCTGTTAAACAGCTGGCCTTGTGATTAAAACACTGGATTAGGACTCTCAAAACCTCGGTTCAATTCCCAGCTCAGCCACAAACTCTCGCTGGGACCTTGGACTTTATCTCTGCACCTCGGAAATAGATACAATTGTGGGGTTTAAGTTAGCTTATCAGAGAGCCCATGTCACGGCTGAGCTGACAGACTCATCCAAGAATCTTTGCTAGATCGTGACAGGGTTTGCACTCTCAGGGCGGGTATGAACTAGAGGGTGGGGGAGAGAGTTCTGAAGCAGGTAAACAACAGAAGAGGTTGTCCAACGCTGATGATAGCAGGCACCAATCAGTTTCATAGGTAACTTTTTCTAAAGCTATCTTTCTATGATATGCATTCTAGCGCAACAAAGTTACAGGATGCGGAGTTACAGGGTGCCGTTTTTTGGCCTGGTATGCAGCTCAGCATACCAATCATATATTACATTTCTTCAGGCCTTAAAAATCTATTAAAAGTACATTAGGACCTCAGATTTACAGACCACTCAGAAGGGAAGTTATTTGTAACTTTGAAATGTTTGCTACCTTAAGCAAAACATTAAGGTTGTTCTTTCAAAACTTTGCAACTGAACATTGACTTAATACAGCTTTGAAACTTTACTGTACAGACAATGCTTCTTTTAACCCTCTTAATTTAAATGAAACAAGCACAGAAAGTTTCCTTATCTTGTCAAATCTTTTTTTCCTTTTTATTTTTTTAGTTTACATTTAGCAGTACTGTACTGGTCTTTGCTGGAGCCTGGTTCCAAATGAGGTGTGTGTCTGTCCAGTCAGTTTGTAACTCTGAGGTTCTACTGTATCTGAATTTCATTCTCCAAATTCTTGGGGCACTGCCTGCATCTGGACCATTGCTAAGGAGACTGGCTCTCTCAGGCTCCTGAAGAGATACAGAGGGATGGTGCAGGTATCCAGTCTATTAGCGGTGACTGAAAGATGGTTCAAACACATGACAGCTGGCCCCAGGTACCAAATGTTAAAGTCTGATAATCCAGAAAGAAATAATTTTGAAGTGACTTGGCTCTAGAAACCAGAACTTTGTTTTCCTTGCTAGGAAGATGGATCTTTGAACTGATTTAGCATGATACTTTTTCTGTTTAATTTTCATTATAGCTATTTATAGGAAGATTTGACTAACATTTTGACATCCAGCAGCTCACAGGGACCTACTGCCAACCAGGAACAGCAGCCCAAATGGAAAGGCACCAAGTGGCCAATACAGGAGACATTCACACAGAAAAGGACTCAGCATGGGCAGTAGCAGCCCATTGTCTGAAGTCAGTGGGATCCACAGCCAGAGTCAGAGTGAGGGAGGACAGCTGCTCTTCACAATTTCAATCCCCACTGCACCTCCAGAGGGATTCTGTCAAGAGGTTCATTTCCCCCTCTATGCTATGGAAAGTGCCCCCCTCTACCCCCCATAAAAAGCAGCAGCTGGGTGGGAGTGGAGACAGAACCTACATTCAGATGTCCACAGCACTTGAGATCTGCCCCTTCTCTCTCTTTCCCCGCCTCTTTCTCCTCTCCCATTTGAGATTTCCCCCTAGAGACACAAGTTACAAATTACTGCTATGCCACAACTGCTATATCACAATTCCCATTAGAACCTGCCTAGGCTTTTCTTTATAGAGCTCTTATAAAAAGATGTAGAACACACTGATTCGTTCATCTAATAGCACTGCAGCACGCAAATTAACTGGAGTGGAACAGTGCTGATTGATTGAGCTACTTCTGATGTTAGTGTCACTAAGAATGACCTGTCCATAACAGATACAACATTTGCTATCAGCACCTCCATAATAATATAATCTACAGCTAAACAGATTCACAACCATATGTGGCAGACCAGATATGATTTTGTACAGAAGAAAAAAAAAAGATTCCATTCCACTACACCCTTTTTATTGACAAAAGAACGGTAGAGATTTTCAGACACTGGAGAAGGAAGATATAGATCATGGTAACAGGTAGAAGCTTCTACTGGTCTTTCAGTTCCTTCAGTCTTCTGATGGCAGATTTGACTGTCACTGCAGAGGTGGTGCTGGAAGAAAAACGATAGTGTCACTCTTATGGTGAAACAACCAGCAATGCTCATCAGTTGTATTCCCTGTGCACTCGGTTTATCAGCTCAAGTGAAGCAGTTATAACTTAGTACAAATCCACATTAATATCTCATGACCCTGAGAACACAGATCTGCGTCAGAGCTATACACAGCTGTGTCTCTTGGATCTCAACCTGAACTGTAGTGACATCATACAATAATGAAACGATTGTTGCATTTTAGGATCTGTGATCCTAGCTCCCCCAAAGCACTAATAATTCTGAATCTGATGCGTTTGAGGTTAAATTTAAAAACATCCAAATGTTCAAGGTATGAAGTATACAGTTAAAACACTCCATCTGAACTCTGCCCTGCAGTGATGCCAAAAATGGGGGGAAAAATAAGAAACCTAATATTTTATTCTAAGGCAGTGATCCCCAAACTTTTTACCTCACATTCCCCCCTTACCTCTGTCCACCCTCCTGTCCCCCACCCGGAGCCAGGGCTGTGGCTCTGGGAGAGGGGGACGCAGATTGGGGCAAGGGTGCTTAGGCTGGGGCCACAGCTGGGGCATGGAGCGGAACTGGGTGGTGATCCCTCCCCACCTGAAGAAGTCCGGCCCAACTCCCAGCCAAGCTCCCCCAAATGTTCTGGGACGCCCTGCAGTTTGGGGACCTCTGTACTAAGCTTATGTCTACACAAAAGTTGTACCACTAACTATACCGCTATAGTTAAAGCAGTAAAACATCAAAAGTGTGTATGCAGTTGTAACTGTGCAAATGTGCTTTATACCTGACACCCATATGGCTTATACTCCTTCCCTACGAAGATAGCTGTATAGGTAAGGCACATCCACTGCACGGGTTGTGACAATTTACTATTTTGATTAATGGCGTGATTTTTCTACCATAATAGCTAAATACAGGTACAAAACCTGTATGTAGACAAAACCTTGGCCATACAGAGGTTGGGGAACTCAAAGCTCAGGCAGTATGCACAAGCCTCTAGAAGGTTCCCAATTTAAAAATCCCGATTGAACACATACTGTGAGAAATGCCATCATGCTACATCACTGAGACTGTTTGCCACCATTTATACAACTCTCAATGAATAAAAGGCACTGTTCATGAACATTTAGATCCTACTTCTAACTGGTGTCAAATATACGTATACGTACATACTGCAACATTTTCAATATTTAAAACTTTTGCTCCCATGGCTGCAGATAATGATGGAAAGGAAGGATGGTAGTGATACGAACACAATGCCAGAGACAGCCAGTCTGAAATTCTTAGGACCGTCAGATGAAAGAGAAAAAGTTCACTGCTGGTGTTAAGACTCGAAAAGAATTAAGACGGTTAGGGGACCTTAAATTATGTATTTCCATACTTTCAGATGTTAGGATTTCTTTTCAGTTTAAAAAAACTTATTCAAAAAAATACTGGAAGCCCTAAAATTTCCATTAACTACGACTCAAAGAACTTTGTTTTGTTAAGACCAAGAAGTCTGCGAGAAACGCCAAGGGGACTTAACAAAAGCAAGGAAAGGGCAGCATAACAGACAAAATTCAATAGTCACAAAAGCAAGCTAATTACACGTTGAACAGAATAACATACACATTCTCATACTGTGAATTAACTGTAACCATACAGGGAAAAAACCTGAATTCCACTGCAGTTAGCTCAAAGAAGAGATCTGCTTAAATAAGCAGCAGTCATCAGAAAAGCAACAAAAATGTTGAACTTTGCTTCAACCACCAAACAACAAGGCCAGTTATGTGTCCTTACTTATACATCCAGGCACCTCCAGCTACTGTCTTCATACAGGATCCACAATGCCAGATACCTACAGCCTTCCTCTTCATTTTGGTCTGTAACACAAAGTATTTATATACTCTCAGTTGAAGAAACCAAGAAATCCAGGCATCTTTGCTCAGTAAAAACACATGACCTTTCACCATTATTCCATAACCACCACAATGGAAATAGGATTTAAATGTCAAGTTTTCACAACAGCAACATTTGCAACCAGGGCCAGAAGAAATATGAAGACATCAGACTTTCCACAGATCTCTGACAAAGGCCAAAGAACTTCAGTAATGGCACTTACTCAGGCAGATAGAGAAAGTTATCACTGTTGTAAATACGATGTAAGAAACACCCCTGCAGCTGTTCCCCTCCACCCCCAACAGAAGAACTGAACTGGTTTTAGTTTCTATCTATAGCTAGTAATTTACTCTACAAATTGTTTTAGCTTAAGTTTTAGAAAGCGATTTTAATATTGTGTTCTGCTCATCTGGTTGTAAAATCATTTTATCTTAAAGTGATATACAAGCTATAGTGCAAAGTGCTCCAGTATGCATCCAACTCTGACTGGACAGATACCTACATCATGAAAAGCCACTACTGGAACCCTTAGTGGAGTCTCCACAAAAACCCCAAGATTGAGTGGGGTATGGGATACTAAATTGCTCCCTCCAAGTGAAGGCTGAAATGTATCAGCAGGACAACTTGCAAAACTGCAGCCCATGCTGTATCTACTCAGTCCCTTCAAAGCTAACAAATGGGCACATTTCATAAGTACTAACTTCACACAAAGAACCATCTCAGCTTTTTATTAGCTTTTAAAGTCCAACACTTAAGCTTGGGTACCGATAGCTAAGTACCTAAATCCATAGTTGGGCATTAACGGTAGAAATCATTAGTAATTATGAGTACTCAGCACACCTAAATAGGAGGCCACTTTAACTGCAGGCATCCGAATCGGAAAGTTTTGGCTAAATTACTAGGGCAAAGAGTGGCCTTTCAAATTTCTGAGACCTGAAATTCAAAACTGTTTTGTCACACACAAGACCTACTCCTGGGGGAATTCTGTGCCACTGCACACACACAATTAATGAGCTGTGCATATTTTTAATTTTTTTGCACAGAAAAAAGCTGCTGGAAAGTGGTGGCAGTTATGCCTTTTGCCCACCAGAGGTCGCACTGGCAACAGAACAAAGGAGCAACTTCCTGGAGCTAGGGAAAAGAAAGAGCCAGTCTTCTTCACAGCACCTGAGACAGGGGAGGTGGTGAGACAGACAGCGTCAGGTTGCTGGGGGAGGGCTGTCAGACAGGGGCTCATAAGGACTAGTAGGGGAGGACGTAGTGGGGCAAGGGCAGAATGGGTGAGGTGGTGCAGGACCACATGGAGATGGGGAGCCAGAGCACATATGGATGGGGGGCGGTTGAGTGGGGGCACAGAGATACATGGGGACAGAGGGAGGAGGTATTTGAAGTGAAGGTGTAGGGACACATGTGCCTGACTGAATGGGATACGCTAAGAGTCAGACAGAGTCTGCACAGTGAAAGCTCCCTAACAATCCCTCCCCATCCCCCTGCAAAACACCTGTTCATACTTTTCCCACCCATGCCCAACAACCCTCCATGTTCACACCCAGACTCCTACTCAGCAATTACTTCCCTCTCCCTCAGCTCTTCCGTTACCCCAAATCTCACAAGTCTTTGCTCTGCTTCTGAGGGGTACGGGAAATATGTAGTTTAAATGAATTATTACTCGGAGCTCTGTATTAATATGCCTAGTAAGGAATCTACTTGTCAAAAAAATATTTCTGAATCTTTGTTGTTGTTTGTATTGTTAGACATACTTGCCGACAGGTATTTTGAAATAAATGACCAAAAATAACCGAAACTAGTGTGATAACATTGTGTTATTTTGACAAATATACAGAATTTTTAAAATAATGTGTGCAGAATTTTTAGGCACAGAATTCCCCTGGGTGTAAAGATCAATTAGATGGTTTCATGACAGCTACTCCCTCCTCCCCAAAATATATAATGCACACAACCTAGCAGTCTCACTCAAAAGATCCAGACTAGAAAAACTTGAGAATTACTGGGCAATACACAATGTTTTAATAACCAGAGATACATGAAGAGTGTATAATTTTACACTATGACCCTTTATTCGATGCCTAACATTTTCTGCGCATTGGCATCATTATTGAGTATAGCAAAAACACAAACTTGAGTCCACATTAACTGAATTACCACCAAAATACGTAACTTGAAAGGTGGCAAATCTTTTACTTTGAGATAATATGAAAAGATGGGAGATGGATTTTGCACCTCTGAAAGTTGTGGACAACTCAACCCATACTTAGGCAGGCAGTAATTAGCCTGTTATGTATTAAGAAGTAGAGAAATCTGAAGCAGCAGCCCCATTTCTAAATTTCGGTCACTGTAAGACTGAGAACTTGCTGGGGGTGAATCAGAGAGAGCTCTTACCTTGCCACAGAAGGAGCAGGTATACTTGGCATGCTGGCTAATTTCAATTTTCTTGACCATTTTCCTGAGGGAAGCACCATAACGGGTACCATATTTACCCACAATCCCAACTTTCTTGGTGCGCTTAGCCTGTCAGGACATAAATCACCACAAACATGAGCTTAATTAAAACAAGAGACTGTTTAAAAGAACGTGTTAGTGTCTCCCAGGGCTACCTCCTCCAGACCCTAAACCCACCGAAAGGGAAGAGCCTTGCGCTCAGTGCCTTGTACCTTGGGAAGCTCACTGTCAGAGCCCAATAAAAATGAGCCAACAGCAGAGCAGGGAACAGAGCCCCCCGTTTCTTGGCTCTCAGTCCCCCACCAGATCCTGATCACCGGACAGCCAAGCTCGGGGAAACACGCCGCTGCAGGCTTAAGCACCCGCCAGCCCACGGCGGGGAGGGGGGCACCCCACGGGAGAGAAAGCGCCGCCCCCACGGTTTGGCACCCCGCCTGCAATAGAGGGGTTCTGCTCAGCCGTGGGGCGGGGAGTGGGGCGTGCAGGGAAGGCCCTCCCCCCCCCCCCCCCGCCGCGGGGGAACGAAAAAGCCCCCCCCCCCAAGCTCTTACCCCTCCCCAACCTGCTCCCTCCCCCCACAGGCCCGGCTCTCACCCCTGCCCCTCCCCCCACAGGCCCGGCTCTCACCCCTGCCCCTCCCCCTTGAAGGCCCGGGACCACCTCCCCACCAGCCCCGACCAGAGGCCCGCTCCCCCCAAGGCCCCCGGCTCTGTCCCACCGCCCCCCATACCCAGCGCCCCGCGGAGCGCAGGCGCCGAGGCACCAGCTCGAGGCTCCGCCTGCGCGGGTGAGGCGCCTATCAGGGCGGATGGCGGCGGATTGAGCCGGGAGACGCTCAACAACACTCACCATCTTCCTGCTGGGCCCGGACGCAAAGAAGGAAGTACTTCCTGCGCATGCGCGATAGCATGGCCCTCGCCGGAAGGAAGGAGGGAATCAAGCCATAGAGCGGACGGGAGTCGGAGTGGGATTGTCTGCACGCAGGGGGTGTGAGACTCTATGGTCGCTTCTCCTGCACCCCGTGTGGGCAACCTACAGCCCGCGGGCCCCTCCTG
>ML677353.1:2890031-2980031 GCA_007922305.1 Dermatemys mawii
GCAGGAGAGTTTGAGGGGAGTAATGGTCGGGTTGGGGAGTGTGGGTAGGGGTCAGGGCAGTCAGAGGGCGGGAAACAGGGGCGTTGAATGGGGGCTGAGGTCCCGGGGGGAAGTCAGGAAGGAGCGGGGTTGGATGGGGAGGTGCGGTTCTGAGGGCAGTCAGGGGACAGGGGTGTGTGGATGAGGCCGGGAGGGCGTCAGGAGTGGGATGTGTGTGCGGGGGCCAGCCCTCCATACAATTTCCAAAACCCGATGCGGCCCTCAGGCCAAAAAGTTTGCCCACCCCTGGTTTAGCCCAAATGCCTGGTAGTGGATGAGGGATGGTGGGGCCAGAAATGAGGGATTCAGGATGCAGGAGGGGGCTCAGGAATGGTGTAGGGGGGTGGGAGGGAGGTGCAGGCTAGCAGGTGAGGCCTGAAATGAGGGGTTCAGAGTGTAGGAGGGGGTCAGGGCTGGGGCAGGTTCTTGGGGGCGTAGGCTCCGGCTGGGCAGCGCTTAGCTCTGGCGGCTCCTGGAAGCAGCCGGCATGTCTGGCTCCTAGGCCGAGAGGCAGAGCCGGCTCTAAGTTCTTTGCCACCCCAATCCACCCCGCAGGTGTGCCGCCCAAAAAGCAAGAGTGGCTTTCGTCAGCACACCTGCGGACGCTCCACTGAAGAGGAATGATTGTTGAGTTGCCGCAGGCATGCTGCCAAAACCTGATCTTCCCTCTTCCGTGGAACGCCTGTGGCAGTTTAACAATCGTTCCCTCCTTGGCGGAGCTGCCGCAGGTGTGCTGCGGAAAGCCACCGCTCGAGTGCCGCCCTATCAGAACACGAAATGCCACCCCCAGCTGTTTGCCGCCCCAGGCACCAGCGTAGCAAGCTGGTGCCTGAAGCTGGCCCTGCAGAGAGGCCTGGGGAACCCTGCCCACAGGCGCCATCTCTGCAGCTCCTATTGGCCATGGTTCCCGGCCAATGGGAGTTGTGGAGTCGGCGCTCGGGGCAGGGGAAGTGTGCGGTGCCCCTGTGGCCGCTCCTGTGCCTAGGAGCCACACATGCCATCTGCTGCGAGGAGCCAGGGAACTAGTCCTGCTGCACTGGTGACCAGACTTTTAGCAGTCCAGTCAGCACCCTTTTTGACTGGGCATTCTGGTCAAAAACCAGGCATCTGACAACTGTACCTTCCCTACACCCACTAAGCAAGTGACAAAAATACAGTATTTGGTTGAATCATCAGAATTGTATTTATTTCCAAAGAAAGTCCCTGGGTAGAATCTGGTCACTTCTACAGTAGGACTTCCTCTTGCTGTATATTGTGGTTCTGCCGCCGGGGAGGCCCATCTGTTAGGTTGAGCGGGGAAGGATATGTGAGCACTAGCATACTCCATAGAAGCCAAGCATTAGGCATATGCGCCGGTGGTGCTACAGCCATGCCACGAGCTGGAGCCAGTCACGCCACCACACAGCTCAGAGCACTGGGTCAGGACGGGCTCTGCAGCTGCGCTGCCCCAGGAGCTCACAGTGCCGCCACCCAGAGCATTGCGCCGGTGGCACAGCGAGGTGAGTCTGCGGGGGAAGGGGAACAGTGGGGGAAGGGCTGGGGGTTTGCCTCCCGGGCCAGAAGCTCAGGGGCCAGGCAGGAGGAGCCCACGTGCCAGATGTGTCTCGTGGGCCGTAATTTGCCCACCCCTGATCTAAATCTAGGTGGAGTTAAGAGAACAGGATATAACATTTACAGCAGATATATCTGATGAGAGGATGTTTAAATATTTATCTTTCTTAACCTAACAAAAGGTAAGGGGAAAAAGAATCAGGATATGCAACTAGTATCACAGAAGTGAAATTCTGCTTCCATGCTGCTCTGCCAACAATTGCAGGGTTCAATTGCCCCAAAGCTACCACTTTCAGAATTCCCTTCCCTCACAGAGTGAGTCCCACATAAAGCATTCAGTCATTCTTTTTAGTCTTACGCAGCTTAATTCTGTAAATCTGTCCTGTGATAATAGCATTATCTAAAGCCTTCAAACTCACAAAATGGAATGTATTTGCCGCTTGAGTTGGAACAATCCATCATTTGGAAAATATTGTAGAAATGTGTTCACGCAGGGATACAGCAAATATCCAGGCAGTAAAATTGATCTATATCACCATGGATTTTATTGGATTGGAGATTTAGCCACAGAATTCAGATTTCTGACTTCATATCCAAAGAGCCCATAAAAAGAAAATGGATAGAGTGGTTAGCTAGGTTTTTTAAAAAAAAAAAAAAAAAAAAAAAAAATCAAAGAACACGGTAGATACTAGAACAATCAAAAGGGAACAGCAAATTTGCAGTTTTAAGAGACAAAAAGTCAATGATGATTTATAACAACTCTTGTTACCCTCCCTCTTCCTCAAAACCAGACTTTTCTGAAACGTTCTGTGCACCCATTGATCATCAAATCTGTATATAGGAAAACAGGCATAAGACCTCCATGTCCCTAGTTTTGATCAAAAATGAGTCCTCGTGGTTGATTAAGGGTCCCATTAAGTCAGTGGCTTTCCACTGGGATTTTCCATTGACCTCACTGGGTTTTGGACTAGACCCTAAGTGGCGTGTGCTCAAGGTAACACGGGGAGCTGAACCCACATCCCCAAGACAGTACCATGCCCACACAAACATCCTCCTCCTTCAACCTCAGAAAGTCTCTCTTCTCCAATTCTTGCATTTTCCAGCTTTTTGGCTTTTCTTCCTCTCCTGTTTGGTACATTGTGATTTAGTGAATGGGGATTCCTCTTAAAATAAAAGAGAAGCAACTGGACACAACCAAGAACCGAGGCCTTGGACTGTCTGGAATGTCCTGCTGCTGATCTCCAACCATAACCAGGCGTACCATCTGTGGGTATGTCTGTACTTGGAGCTTGGGGTGCAATTCCCAGCCTGAGAAGATGTATCTGCACTAGCTCTCATAGAGCGGAAGTGCTAAACCTGAGTGGCAGGATGGGCTAACTGCCTGAATATGTCCTCATTGGAGATCTTAGGCATGTATTTGGAGCTATACTCTATTTGTAACGCACTCACCCACTGAGAGCTTGCGCAGGTATTTCTCCTGGAGCTGGGACTCACACCCCAGCTCCCGCTGTAGACAGACCTTTTCTGATAACCTGGAGGATATAACAGGCTGTGTACCAGCAATGAGCTCCCTTGACTTAATGGCTAAAAGCACTTTTCTCCAGGGATAGATTTTCTTTTCTTTTTAGTACAGAAAGGGTAAAGTGAATTTCAAGTGTTCTTGAAGAGCCTCAGTGACTGCAGAGATCAAGCTGAGACTTTATGAGTCCCATTACAGAGAGTACACCTGATGTCCTTTAATGGGATTGGAGATTTATCAGTCTGTAGATAAAAATAAATTGAGGTTTTATGGGAGGCCGAATTCTCCAAAGACACTTTCAGCAGATTTCTGAAAAACGCTATTTGCCGCTCCTCTTGTGTACGAGAAGAAGAGAATTGTTCTTCTGAGAAGAAAGATTTGTGCATGTAAAATCACCCCATCCTTCTCATCACTCCCTGCAGCCTACTGACAACAACCCTGTTGCAAAGGGAGTCCTGTGGGCAAGCGCCCCGTGTAAAAGAATTAGATGCAAGATGTTGAGAACAATTAGGGAGAGATGTCCAACAATGTAATCTAGTGATGAGAGTAGGTAGGCACAAACAGATGGCTGGGCAGCAGTCAGTGTCTCCTACAGTAGGAATGACCTTTGGCACTTTTGATCCAATGTCCGCAGTTAGACTCTTCTCCCCTCTTGCTTGCCACCCGCAAACCTTTAAATCTATTTCCTACCAACAGAAAACCCCTTTTGCGCAGTCATAAAAGGACCACTAAGACCTTGTACCCCTTGTATGTGAATCTTGTAGGCCATTTCCATGCTTCTGTGATGGTATTTGCAGTCAATGATTACAATAAAACCTTAATTAAGGAAAGCACTGTCATCGTCAGTTTGTTCACTTGGCAGAAATCTCAAGCAACATAATGCTTTTACTATTGTCTGGTAACCATCTGCAGCTAAGCACCCTGTCTAAACTGCAGTGTTAACCCCTGGGAGTGAGAGGCAAAGTGTAAGAACTGTGTGTGTGTGTTCCCCTCCACCTTCTCCACATATGGTAACTGGGAGAGGTATCTAACTGGCACCTTGGCAAATTCCTAAAATTGACCCCTATTCATTCTTACATAGCACACGGCATTATCAATTACACATGCCCAGCCAATTCCTGGACATCACCTAGTTCTAAAAAAGGAGGCAGAGAAGAAAGGAACAAGCTGTAGTGACTACACATTACCACAATACAAATAAAGATAATTAGGCAAATATCAGGAGCCTGGAATCCTCAGATTAATAACAAGATAATGAGCCCATCATCCCTAGATTGCATGTTCAAGTTTCACCCAGACTGGTAGTGACCTATAGTTCTCATCATCTGATGTCTGTTCAGTGCCCTTGCAAAATGAACCAGTTCCAGTCTGTTGTCAGGGGTAATGTCACAAACACTACTAAAAAGGAATGAAAGGACAGCACTGCACACTGTCAGGTTGTGTCTACATTGGCCCATTTCAGGATCTGTAATTCACCACCATTGCAGCACGATAGCAACTGTGGAGGGTGTAGCACAGAGTGGAGCTAGACATTTTTACCACCGTCTCGTCTAACTCTAAATTGGAGCAGAGTTGGATGATGACAGCAGTAAAGATGCCTGAGAAGCCTCCACCACTGCTACAGCGGCACTGCACTGGTGATGAATTACAGGTCTTAAAGGTGCCAATATGGAAGCATCCTTGGGGGATGACATAAAATGCCCATTAGAGGAGTGGTTGGTACACGGCCTATAAGCAAGTGTTCCTTATCACAGCTAAAGCACTTCGAGGTGATTTTCTTTTTCACCCACGACATCTGAGCTGCAACTACTGTAAATAATTTAAATAAATGCTAATGCTTCCACGGTCTTGTATTTCTTAAGGTTTCAAGACCCTGATGTGAGACAAGATTCCAAATCAAAGAAGAAGCAGGAGCACAGAGCACTTAGAGCACGGGGGAATAGATTTCTTTTTGCACAAGTGGCTTAGGGAAGTGAAGTCTCAGTTTCCTGATTTGTTGTTTCTGCTGTAAACAAGTGAGCGCGCATACACACTCAAAACCACGTACAGTGGAGAGCGAACACAGGGAAAACAAGCTTAACAAGAGGCTGTGGCAAAGTGGCCTAAGTCGCCAGTTTTAAATACTAGCCCTATGGTAGTCAGGGGTTCAAATCTTGTCAGGATCACATCAGCCGTTCACCATCCCAAGAGAGAGATATCGAGTTTGAAGCAATTTATCATATGTGGGCCTTCAGGATGAGACGTAATAACTGTGGGCTGCAGTAATTGCAAATAGATGGTTGTTGCATATTAGCCCAGGCAATTCTGAAAATCTGCTCTGCACAGATGATAGAAATCTTATGCATTTGTTGGAGATCTAGAGTTCTGCCCCAGTGGCCAAAATTCCTCCTCTCGCTTCTGCTGTGACGCTGCCACCCTCACATCTCAGCATTGGCTGTACGTCAGCGATGAACTACGTATACTGTGTGTAAAGTTCTTTGGGGTGATAACATTTTGCATTTATATGGTGCTCTGCCTGTTCAAGGCAGTCTGTAGCCATTCACTAGTTCATCCTCGTGACACTCCTGTGATGTAAACAGGTGAGCATTACTTAAAAACAAAACAGGTGTGCAAACTGAGGCCCAGAAGGGACATGTGCGACGGAATAGAAATGCTCTCAATGGCTCCTTTGACTATTGTGGGAAGGTGTCCATACCTGAAGCTGTAACTTGACTCCAGGTGGGGGGAAGAGGTCACCTGACCTCGTGCCCGGGAAGGAGATAAAGGAGCTGGGGAGTGATTGTCAGTCTGGGTCTGGCTGGGAAGAGGCAGAGAGCTACAGGCAGGCTGGCCTGGCTCCCTGGCCCAAAATGGATCCAGCTGAGGGGTTGTGTTCGCTGCATGGTCTCTGTTAGACCAGGTACCTGTCATCTAATAAACCTCTGTTTTACTGGCTGGCTAAGAGTCACGTCTGACTGTGGAGTTGGGGTGCAGGACCCATGGGCTTCCCCAGGACCCCGCCTGGGCAGGCTTGCTGGGGGAAGCGCACGGAGGGGCAGAAGGGGCTGAATGCTCCGAGGTCAGATCCAGGAAGGTGGAAGCTGTGAAGCTCCTAGCCTTGGAGACAGGCTGTTTACGGAGAGGAAGCTTCCCCGCAAAGTCCTGACTGGCTTCTTAAGGAGCAGGTCCAGACCATCGCCCCGGGGACTCCGTGACCGTGCCTTGCCCACGACCACTGTGAGTCATTGGCAAAGACAGAATTAGACCTCAGGATCTGCTGACATCCAGCCCTCCTTTTGCTGACCCAGATGAGTGCCTTGCCTTCTCCTTCCATCCTTTGGAGGGAAACGCTATAGAAGACAGACAGTGAATCACCTCCAAAACCCATTCATGTGTTTTATTTTTGGAAACTCCAAACAATACAATGATTCTGTGTTTCTTTTTAAATAAAAATCTTTTAAGTGTCTCTTCCTATCTAGTTACTGTCTGTGAAAAAAATCTTCAAGACGCTGTTTCTTACATGGACTCGCTGAGCAGGTGTCTGCTCCCGCATCCTGAGAGGCGCTCCCAGAGTCAGACTCCTGGCAAGCGTCAGCGGCCTCCGCGAACAAAGCTTCGTCGAGGTCGTCTCCCTGCTGAGAGAAGGTTCTCTGGAAAAGGCTGTAAATGGTCTGCTGCTTCGGGTCTCGCTGTGAAAGGAGAGCAGAGAGGTTCTGCACGCACAGGGTATTAACAAATGAGCCAGAGTTCTGGCAATTATAATTAGTTCACAGCTGCCCTGACCAATGGAGACTGGAATTCCAGTGCGAGAGGTACCCATGAGAGAACGGCAGGTACTCAGTCTGCACTCAGCTCTGCTGTTGTGCCCTCTGCAATGAAGCTACATATCACCGTTTTCTCAGAGGCGGAGAGAGAGGAAGGGGTTGATTTGCAAAATTGTGTGGCCCTCGGCAGAGCAAGGAAAAGCTTCCAGAGGGAGCTTTTCCCACAGAAGCTTCTATGAGAATTTCCTCATGGAGATTCCCACAGAGTGAAGGCTAGGGGGCTGCTCCCACAGATCTTTATGATCCAGGGGAGCTGCAAGAGGCCAGTGAAATACACACATGGAGGTCCTGTGCTCCCTGCCGTTTCTGGTCCCTGGTAGCTCTCTTGCCTCTCTACCTATATCTCCCAGGGGACAGGGGCTTAGCAGGAAAGGTAATAGCGCCTGGAGCTGTGTTTACATTACCAGCACAAACCCGCAGAGGGAGAGTTGGGGGACAATATGGCTACCCCACAGTCTGCCCTGACCCCATCCTGTTTCCCTACCACATGGAGAAACCTCCACAGGGCCTGAGGGGGTTAGGACATGGTGCTGCAGAAGCACCGGAGTCTCCTTCCACACAACAAGATTGGGGTCATGGCATGGAGTGTCCACTCCAGCATGAATCGGGGCGGAAGGTGGATGACCCAGCCTACGGCATTTAAGGCAGAACTGGCGTGAGATCAGATCTCCTCTTCTGTTAACACGTCACGTTAGACACATACAAAGCCCAAGTCAGTTTAACTCCCCCCAGGACTGACGGGCTAATGTCTGACATTCACCTCACTTACCTCATGGAAGTAATCAGTGGCTTCAGCCGTTTCAGAGAAACTGGCTTCAGAAAGACCTGCTTCGCCCAGCACTTTTATCTTCTCTTGAATCATAGGCCTATGGGAAGATAACAAGCACCTCATATTGCTAGAAAGGAAAGAGGTAGCATTTAAGATGTCACCAGCTCCTTTCTAGGCAGAGGAACACAGAATCATTTACCATGAGAGGCAAGGTGGGGGAGGGAATCTCATTGGGCCAACTTTTACTGGTGAAAGAGTCAAGCTTTCAAGCTTACATTCTTCAGGTCTGGGAAAGGTACTGAGTGTCACAGCTAAATACAAGGGAGTTAACCCATGTTGCAAGAGACCATTTCCAAGGTGAATATGACAAAAGAGAGTTAGAGGGTTGCAGATTGTTGTACAAGCCATAAATCCAGTGTCTTTATTAAATCTGTGATTTTTGGTGTGTAGCAGAGTTATCAATTTATACTCCCAGGCTTTTCTTTTGAAGGTGTTGTGTAGACTGAGAGGTCTGATATGGAGTGATCGTTTTGTGAAGAAAAGTGCTTGCCCCCGGGTAGTCTGGTGTTTTTGCCTTTGATCATTCTCCTGTGCAAATTCATTTGAGAGCGCAGTGATTGTCTGGTTTCACCCACATAGTGGCTACTGGGACATTTAGTGCACCGGATGAAGTAGACAACATGTTGTGATAGGCACGTGTAGCACTCCTGGACCTCGAAAGGTATGCGTCAGGGGTGTCGATCATTGTAGCAATGAAGCTATAGCTGCAAGTGTTGCATCTGATTTTATGGCAGGTGCTGTTGCCACTTTGAGTTGGCGTGTCCTGATCTGTGGGGAGCCTGCTTCTGATGATGAGTTTGTTGAGGTTAGGATACTGGCTGAAGGCCAGCAGAGCACGTTTGGGAAAGATTTCTTTCAGGACATGGTCCCCATTGAGGATGAGTTGTAACTGTTTAATGATGCCCTGTGTGGGTTCCAGGTGTGGGGTGATAGGTGACAACTAGGGATGTGCAGTTGGAGGGTTCCCCCCCATACTGAAGCAGATTCTCTCTGAGTGTTTGAGTGGCCCATTCCATGGCGTGATCTACTTTTCTCGTGGAGTATCATTGCTTGGTAAAGGCAGTTTTAAGTGTATAAAAGTGTGTATCTCACACGTTCTCCTTGGAGCCTCTACTGTGGTATCTGACTACGTGGCTGTAGATAATGAATTTCTTGGTGTATTGAGGGTGGTTATGGTTCAGTGGTTTCTTATATATAGTTGTCTGTAGGGTTCCATTGTTGAAGCTGATCATGGTGTTCAAGAAATTGATGCTGATGTGGGAATGTTCTAGAGAGAGTTTGATGGATGGGTGTGACACTGTGCTTCGGGGGAACACCCTGCACCCCCATGTTCATCCTTATAAAATGACTGTGTGGTATCCAATGCAAAGTTTGTCATGTCGGGTGTCTTCGGAAGGCTCATGATGCACTGAGCATTGTTGTTAATGGATGTTATAGTAATTGTTGTTACAGTAATGTTATAGGTTGTAATTTCATGTATATAGTTCTGAGGCTGAAAATGTGTCCTCATGACTTAAAATAAACCCAGGCAAAACTCTCCAGGAGCAGAGAGACAGTTCATACCTCATCAGGGCATGGATGGGACAAACCCAGCCCAGCCTCACAGGAACAAAAGGACACTAGCCTAGGCAACAAGAAAGGATCTGTTGGACTCTCGAGTGAGTAACCCCCCTTCCCTTGGTCAGTTTGGGCCTATGATGAGGTAATGCTCACCTGACCCTGAAGCAGGAGGCAAAGCCAAGAGAGAAGAAAGAACATGATAAAAGGGAGAGACATTTGCCATGCTCTTCCTCTCTCTTCCATCTCCATCTACAGACATCACCACCAAGCGACTGAAGCGCTGATCAAAGAGGAGAGCCTGGCTGAAGGGCAACCAATCAGCATGTGGTGAGAAGCCTCTAAGTTTGTAAGGGCACTGAAAGTGCTAAGATCAGCTTAGAATGTGTTTTGCTTTTATTTCATTTGACCAACTCTGACTTCTTGTGCTTTGACTTATAATCACTTAAAATCTATCTTTTGTAGTTAATAAATTTGTTTATTCTACCTGAAGCAGTGCATTTGGTTTGAAGTGTGTCAGAGACTCCCCTGGGGATAACAAGCCTGGTACATATCAATTTCTTTGTTAAATTGATCAAGTCATATAAGCTTGCAGTGTTCAGCTGACATAGCTGGACACCGCAAGACAGAGGTTCCCAGGGTTGTGTCTGGGACCGGAGATATCGGCTAGTGTCATTCAGTTGTGCAATCCAAGCAAGAGCTGGCCCATAGTACTCATTCACGTAACTGGGAGCAGGTTAGATGCCAGAGGCTGTGCGTGAACAGCCCAGGAGTGGGGGTTCTCACAGCAGAGCAGGGTGAGGCTGGCTCCCAAAGTCGAGGACTGGAGTGACCTAGCAGATCACCAGTCCAGATAACACCAGGGGAACGTCACAATGGGGGGTGGTTGTTGAACTTGTGGTGGAAATATATGAGGGAGTTTAGTTCATCTGTCCAGAGGATGAAAACATCATTGATGTATCTCAGGTATATCATTGGTTTCGTGGTGTCATTTAACATGGGCCAATGAAAAACCACCGTCTTCCGAGTACTGAGATGCCCCAACCCTTTCACCCCATGCTAGCAGAGCCAGTTCTAGTAACCAAAGTCAATTTCACTGTTGCCTTCTGTTTGCATGCACACACCTAGAATGTTGTGTTAAGCTCTGGCATCTCAAAACCAGAGATATTAAACTGAAGCATTCAGAAAAAAAGCAGTAGAAAGGATTAGAGTGGCTAAATGGACTGATCTGGAGGTAAAGTTTGAGAGCTTAATGCATGCAGTGTAATTAACTGACAAATAAGAGGATGTGATTGCAATCTACAAATACATGGCAGGTGGAAAGATCAAGGTGAGAACATGGTTCCACAGGGCAGTACTGGGAGCAACAGTTTCCATTCCCATCTCCAATTCCGAGGATTTTCAGCACATGACAAGAAACTACAAAAAAGTGAACATCACCAAGCACAATTAATGACACTTGATTAATAAATGCCCTCGTCTCTCCTGGAGATGGCATGGACGGGAGGAAGGATGAAAGGATAAGTTTGTCCTCTTTTGAAAAGCATATTTCCTTTCAGTCAAGCACTAGCGATTGCATGGACCACATTTTACAAATCAAAAGCAAAATTACTGTCATTAGCTTTCCTTGAAGTGTGGGCGACGTGTCAGTTTCCTGTTCCTCATGATGCAAGGCCGTAATTATTTGCAATCATGATATTCTGGGAACTGTACAAGTTTATTTCTGCTCATTTGCTCTTTCAGATGAGGTAATGGAAAGAGATAATTTCGGACATTCAAAGTACCATCTGGTGAATCATTTTCCTTCATCGATTGCAGGCCCCTTCCCTCCCAGCACAGAGGATTTCCTAGATTCCCTTCCCATCACATTAGACTCCCACAGCCCTGTATCCCACCAACCTTCCCACAAGCCAAAGAAGGATGAGTTGAGTTCCCACTGGGGCACGTCACTGTCTGTCCGTGAGCTGGTCAGACAGCTCTGCTGAAGAGCAACGTGAGAGGCAGCAGAGCAGGATTCCTCTGTGTGCCCAAGAACTCAGGACCCAGAAAGTTGTATGGGCCTTATCTCTCCTGAACACCCTCAGTCCCCGCTACCTTCACCTCGCACTCACACTCGGAGCCTGTAATACCCCATGTTGCAACCAAGCAGCAGCCAAACTTCCTCTGCCTATTCCCCGACTGTGAATGTTTAGATACGTTAAGCCTTCTCAGATATCTCAACCACCACTCTTTGCCACATAAATAGGTCTATTTTACAGGCTTGTCACCTTCAGTAACAAGGCCAGATTGTTAACAAGACTTTGCCCTTCTAGAAAGCCTTACCCCAAACGTTACTGTCACCCCCATTGTACCAAGGAGGAATCAAGAAGACAGGTTAAGTAATGTATCCCAAGTCATAGAATCATAGAATATTAGGGTTGGAAGAGACCTCAGGACTACTGAAGTCACACAAGTCCCAAAGAGATAGACGACGAGTTAGACTGAGTCCTTTCCACTCCCTACCATAAGTAGTCATCTGCTGTGCCTTTAGCCACCAGGTAATGAATGTTAACAGAACTGGTTTGTCCAATTCGATGTGCCCGATCTTCTGCTTGGATCAAAACCTGTATTTAAATAAACAGAGAAAGCACAATGAAACAGTGTAACACACAAGAATCTACGAAACCGGCCTCAGGAAATACAGACCTATTTTTCCAGATGCTTAACGACTCCGATTTGTACCATACTAGCATCAAGAATCCCCAGCTGAGATCAAGGCCTAGTGGAGAGCCAACCCTGCCCACCAAGAATTTATAACCTAAACAGCCAAGCTGCACAATGGGTGGGAAGACGGAAGGGCTATTTCCCCCTTTCACACATGAGGAACAGAGGCACAGAGAGATGAATCAACTTGCCTCAGGTCACCCAGGAAACCTGTGTCAGAGCAGAGATCTGAGTTGAGATCCTAGTCCCTGGCCAGTACCCAAATCCCAAAGATCTACTTTTCTCTCAGACATTTTCCTCTGATGTCCTCTAAACAACCAGCTGCTAACAGAATTCCCTAGAGAAAGCTTCTCTGCTAAAACACTCAGTTTTCTGCATCACCAGCAGTGTGTGTGTGGGATTTTCAATTAACACCACGAAAAAACAAATACTCAGTTTTTCCGAGGCATACGAGGGCTGTTGGAATTCCAGTCCTGCCGGTAACTGATCATTCAAATGGCACACGGTATTCAGAGGGCTCTCAAAACAGCTCCATATATAAATGTATATATAAAGATCATTTACTGAAATGCCCCTGCCTCAGGGGAGGAATGCATCAGCTACTTAATGGTGCACAGCTGTGCTACTCTGCACTTTAGAGCAAGAAGTGAAGTAGAATGAGACATGGTGTGAACCAGTGGATTGAGCACTGACTGGGATTCAGGAGACCTGGATTCTAGTTCCCAGCTCTGAAACTGGTCTGCTGGGCTAGCCACTTCGCTTCTCTGTGCCTCAGTTTCTCCATTTGCATATGGGGCTAATGATACTGATGACCTCCTTTGCAAAGTACATCGAGATCTACCCGGTGAAGAGTGCTATGAAAATGAAGTGCACTGGACCCTCGCTAGAATGACTGTCCTCCTGCTGCGCCGGATACCGATTTCTGAACCACAGGGTCTCCCAGGAACCACAGCAGCGAAAGGAGCAGAACGTGGGGCCGCCCAGCAGCTCCTCTGGCGCAGATAAACCACCCTGTCCCCCGGCAGGGCTGTATGGACCCCAGACAAGACACAGCTGCATGGAAGGGCTGGGGGCGGTACAGCAACGCCGGGGCGGCCCCGCGTTCTGCTCCTTTCGCTGCTGTGGTTCTTGAGAGAGCCCTGCACTTCTGAAAATGTGTCTTTCTGGTACTGTGTACCAGCAATAAAATATCTTAATGGCACGGCGTACCTGACCATACCTGCGCACTTGCACTGATCTCAATTCAGGCAGTGCCTGGCCTTTCCTTGGAAGTTTCCAAGCCAAGCGCTAGCTAACTGACTGATCAGTAATGGTACTGTCAGGATTGCCTCCCCACTCTGAACTCTAGGGTACAGATGTGGGGACCCACATGAAAAAAGAAATACCCCCCCCCCCAGCTTATTTTACCAGCTTGGGTTAAAATGTTTTTCCCCAGAACACAACTTCTTCTGTGTCTGGAACTAACTGCTGCCACCACCAAACTCAGTTTAGGGTAGTTTGGGACCCTTCTTTCCCTTTCCACTAACCCCCCAAACTTCTTCCTTCCCTGGAAAGCTTGAGAGAAAAAAAAACCCCAAACCTCGCCTGATCCTACGAGATGTGCCTGATCCAAAACCAGGATCTTACACAATGGAAAACAAGCAGTCAGAGTCTTAAAAGAAAGATTTTAATAAAAGAAAAGAAGGAAGGAATAAATCTCTTATAACCATGAATAGAACAGCATCTACCATAATCAACAAAAGGATTCAGAAACCAAACCTCTCCCCCGAGGCAACTTTCTCCCACTGTTGATATCTCTGCTGAATCTTACAATATCAAAAAGCACCCAGCCAACACTCACCACTGAGAACCCTCCAAGTGATAAAAAGAAGGTAAACTTACTGACTACAGTACTTGATAGAATCTGTAGTTACAGTGAAAGACATAGCTGTGTTCATCCCATAGCCGAGGTGAACAGAGAGAGACCCAGAGAGAAACTGAAACTCAAAATCCTTTGTCTCCTGAGGAATTTCTCATTGGTCAGTTGTCCACCTCTCGCTTAACCCCTTACAGGTAAACACTAATTCTAGGCTACTTCACACTTATGACACGCCCCCCAAATCGCAAACGGTGTCGGAACGTCACTGGGTGCGATTTCTTCCTGGAGCTCTAGGAAAAAACAGAATTAATAAAACACATGCACCTGTAAACATACTACTGGTTACAATGAAACTAACAATAGGTCCCACATTCCGAGGACAGTTTTAACCTATTGATTCTGGGAAACTTTCCCGGGAGAGTGCGTCAGCCACTTTATTAGAAGTTCCTGGAATGTGTTGGATGTCAAAATCAAAATCTTGGAGAGCTAAACTCCACCAAAGAAGTTTTTTGTTCTTTTTGGTGAAGCGATGAAGCCACTTCAGCGCAGCATGGTCGGTTTGTAGTTGGAACCGTCGTCCCCAAACGTATGGGCGTAGCTTTTCCAGAGCATACACAATGGTGTAACATTCCTTTTCGGGAATTGACCAGTGGCTCTCCCTCTCAGACAGCTTCTTGCTGAGAAACACAACAGGGTGCAATTGTTGATCAGGTCCTTTCTGCATTAAAACTGCTCCCACACCATGCTCGGAGGCATCTGTGGTTACTAGGAACGGTTGGTCAAAGTCTGGGGCCCTGAGCACAGGGTCAGACATGAGTGTCGCTTTAAGCTGGTTAAAGGCCTCTTGATACTGCTCAGTCCACTGGACTGCATTTGGCTGGTTCTTTCGAGTTAGGTCTATCAGTGGGGCAGCGATTTGGCTGTAGTGTGGTACAAATCGCCTGTAATATCCGGCCAAGCCTAAGAAGGATTGGACCTGTTTCTTGGACTTTGGGACAGGCCACTTTTGGATAGCATCCACCTTGGTCTGTAGAGGATTGATAGTTCCTTGACCCACCTGGTGTCCAAGGTAAGTCACTCTGTTGAGGCCTATTTGATACTTTTTAGCCTTAACAGTTAGTCCTGCCTCTTGTATTCGTTCAAAGACCTTCCGGAGATGTTCTAGGTGCTCTGCCCAGGAGTCAGAAAATATGGCCACATCATCAAGGTAGGCAACTGCAGGTTCTCCCAGTCCCACTAGGAGACTATCTACAAGTCTTTGGAAGGTAGCGGGTGCATTTCGCAGCCCGAAAGGGAGCACATTAAACTCATACAGCCTTACATGCGTAATGAAGGCTGACTTTTCCTTGGCAGATTCCTCTAACGGTACTTGCCAGTACCCCTTGGTTAAGTCTAAGGTGGAGATGAACTGGGCCCGTCCCAGTTTCTCCAACAGCTCATCTGTGCGAGGCATTGGATAGTTGTCTGGGCGAGTTACCGCATTTAGCTTACGGTAGTCCACGCAAAAGCGTATCTCCCCATCCGGTTTGGGGACTAGAACCACTGGAGATGCCCATGCGCTGTGAGAAGGGCAGATTACACCCATCCGTAGCATGTCCTGGATCTCCCGTTCTATAGCAGCTTTGCCGTGCGGAGCCACCCGGTAAGGTTGGGCTCTAACTGGGTGGGCGTTACCTGTGTCAACGGAGTGGTATGCCCGTTCAGTCTGTCCTGGGGTGGTTGAGAATAGTGGCATGAAGCAAGTGCACAGCTCCTTGATCTGCTGGCGCTGCATGCATCCGAGGGTCATTGAGAAGTTTACCTCTTCCACGCCACCATCACTGCTTCCTTCATAGTAGACACCTTCAGGCCACTCAGCATCATCTCCTCCCTGGGCTGTAAACTGACAAACCTTTAATTCTCTGGAATAAAAAGGCTTTAGAGAGTTAACATGGTACACTTTAGGGTTGAGTTAGGGAATGCTATGAGGTAGTTAGCCGCTCCCAGGCGCTCCTTGACCGTAAAGGGTCCTTCCCATGACGCTTCCATCTTATGTGCTTGAAGCGCCTTCAAGACCATCACCTGGTCCCCTACTTTAAAGGAACGTTCTCTGACATGTTTATCATACCAGGCCTTTTGCTCTGCCTGAGCATCCTTCAGGTTTTCTTTAGCAAGGGCTAAAGAGGTTCGGAGGGTGTTTTGTAGGTTGGTTACAAAGTCCAGAATGTTAGTTCCTGGAGGAGGTGTAAACCCCTCCCATTGCTGTTTTACCAACTGTAATGGCCCTTTAACCTCACGGCCATACACAAGTTCAAAGGGTGAGAACCCTAAACTGGGATGTGGTACAGCCCTGTAGGCAAAGAGCAACTGCTGTGACACTACGTCCCAATCATTGGAGTGCTCATTTACGAATTTCCGTATCATGGCCCCCAACGTTCCATTAAACCTTTCCACCAGGCCATTTGTTTGATGGTGGTAAGGGGTGGCAACCAAGTGGTTCACCCCATGATCTTTCCACAGGTCCCTGCCAGGAAATGGGTTCCCAAATCTGTAAGGATGTCAGAGGGCCAACCCACGCTGGCAAAAATGTCTGTTAATGCATGGCACACAGTTTTAGCCCTGGTGTTGCTTAGAGCTACTGCTTCTGGCCATCGGGTAGCGAAATCCATGAAAGTCAGTATGTACTGCTTTCCTCTGGGTGTCTTTTTTGGGAAAGGACGCAGAATATCCACAGCTACTCGCTGAAATGGAACCTCAATTATGGGGAGTGGCTGGAGAGGGGCCTTTACCTGGTCTTGGGGTTTTCCCACTTTTTGGCACACCTCACAAGACCGGACATAATGAGCAATGTCCCTGCCCATCCCCCTCCAGTGGAATGACTTCCCCAAACGGTCTTTGGTTCTGTTCACCCCGACATGACCACTAGGGTGATCGTGGGCTAAGCTCAGGACCTTTACCCAGTACTTAGCTGGAACTACCAACTCTCTCTGAGGCTGCCAGTCTTCCTGATGTCCCCTAGAAAGAGCTTCCTTGTATAAAAGTTCATTTTCGACAACAAACCGGGATCAATTGGTAGAGCTGAGAGGTGGTGGGTTGCTCCGTGCCGCCGTCCAAGCTTCCTGGAGACTTCTGTCTGCTTCCTGTTTGGCCTGGAACTGTTCTCTTGTTGCTGGAGATATGAGTTCCTCACTGGGTTGTGGACTTGTGTTGGGTTCCTCGGGAAGTGATGGAGTTGTTTCCATTGGCGGTGGACCGCTCTCTGCTGGTGTACCTGGTTGCATTTCAGGCTCCGGCTGAGCCTCTTGGGTTAGTGTAGCTGCTGCTGTCAGTGCTGGCTCGAGGTTGCCCTCTGGTGTTGGAGTGGTAGATGGAGTTGCAAGCGCTGGGCTCAGCGCTGGCGATGGTTCGGGTGTTGGTTGCTTCGCCAGTTCCGGTCCGGAGACTGGCTTGAGCTGGGTCTCTGGGACTGGATCCTCCACGGCTGTTTTAGTCATTGGTAGGGAATCCGGCTCCACCATCATCGTCGGGGTCTCTGGTAACCCAGTTGGGCCCCTGGTGGAAGGCTCATGAACAGGGATAGGTGTGCAAGCTTGCTTAGCCTGGCTGCAGGTGACCATTCCCACCCTCTTGGCTAGCTTCACATGATTGGCTAGATCATCCCCCTACAGCATGGGAATGGGATGATCATCATAGACTGCAAAAGTCCACATTCCTGACCAGCCCTTGTACTGGACAGGTAGATTGGCTGTAGGTAAGTCGAAAGAGTTGGACTTGAAGGGTTGAATTGTCACTTTAACCTCTGGGTTGATTAACTTGGGATCCACTAAGGATTGGTGGATAAGTGACATCTGAGCTCCAGTGTCCCTCCACGCTGTAACCTTCTTTCCGCCTACTCTCACAGTTTCCCTTCGCTCTGAGGGTATCTGGGAGGTATCTGGGCCTGCAGACCTTGGGTGTGACTTCGGGGTAATGCACAGCGTTCGGTTGGTGTTCTTGGGGCAGTTGACCTTAATATGCCCCAGCTCATTACATTTAAAACATCGCCCAGCTGACTGGTCACTGGGCCGAGGTTGGTTGCTGGAGATTGGTGGGGTGAAACGATGAGGTGTCTGGGGTTTTCCTTGGGATATAGATGGAGTTTGGGGCTGCCCCCTCTGATAGGATGTGGTCCCGGGTTGTCCCTTCTGGGATCCACTCCCACTGCTAGGCGGTCTTTTCTTCTCTGCCACCTCCACCCATCTGGTTCCAATCTCCCCCACCTCGATTATAGTTTTGGGTTTCCCATCTCGGATGTACCTTTCTATTTCCTCAGGAACACCCTCTAAGAACTGCTCCATTTGCATTAGGAAAGACAGCTCTTCATGAGAGTTAGCCTTTGCTCCGGATATCCAGGCATCCCAATTTTTTACAATGTGGTAGGCGTGTTGGGAAAAAGCTATGTCCGGGTTCCACTTTAGGGCTCTGAACCGCCGACGGGCATGCTCGGGCGTTATCCCCATTTGGATTCAGGCCTGTTCTTTAAAAAGTTCATAACTGTTCATGTTTGCCTGAGGCATTTCTGCTGCCACCTCTGCTAAGGGTCCACTGAGCTGTGGCCTCAGCTCCACCATATACTGGTCTTCAGGGAGGCTGTACCCAAAACAGGTCCTCTCGAAATTTGCTAAGAAGGCCTCTGTATCATCGCCTGCCTTGTAGGTGGGGAATTTCCTGTGATGGAAAGCGGTACCTGGAGAAGGGTTGTTAGGCGAGGCTGGTATATTCTGCGCTGCATGTGCATTTTGTAACTCCAGTTCATGCTGTCTCTCTTTTTCCTTCATCTCCATATTCCTTCGGTGTGCAGCGTCTGCGCGCTTTTCCTCTAGTTCTTGCTCCTACCATTTTTCCTTCATTCTCTCCATCTCTCAGATATGTTCCATTTGTCTCTCCTCAGCTTGGAATTTGGCTAATTCTAACTCCTTTTGGCCCTTACCGCCTGTCATTTTAATCTTTCTGTGTTTAACTTACCAACTGAAAATTAAACAAAAATTTCTTATATCACTTGGAAATTCTTGCAGCAGGGTTTTAATCCTACCAGCAGAGGGAGAAATACCCCCTACACTGATTCTCAGAAAACTGGACTGACCAGTCCCCTCCCCACCCCCCACCCCACCCCCCACCCCACCCCCTGGGACCCCTGGGATGGTTGCCTAGCACTTAATGAGCCTATTAAACTCTTAACTGCAAACCTGGGCTACTCTCTGCTATCCAGCAGGAGAAAACCCTCTCAAAAAAACCCCCACCTTTCAGCTCCCTGCCCTCAGGCAGCTGAAAAAGACAAAGCGTGGAGCTATCTACAGCTTCAAAACCTGCAGAACAAGTTTTACCAGAGTGACCCCCTGTGGTGTTTAACTCAGCACGATCACCTGCTTTGTACTTGCTAAGAGGTCTCACCTTAGAGAAAAACTGCTTGCTCTTAGTAACTGTGGAAATTTAAACTGCTTTCTGCAAAATTCTGTTTTTCAGATTCACAAAATTTCATCCCACCACTGCCAACCATGTCAGGATTGCCTCCGCACTCTGAACTCTAGGGTACAGATGTGGGGACCCGCATGAAAAAAGAAATAACGTCCCCAAGCTTATTTTACCAGCTGGGGTTAAAATGTTTTTCCCCAGAACACAACTTCTTTTGTGTATGGAACTAACTGCTGCCACCACCAAACTCAATTTAGGGTAGTTTGGGACCCTTCTTTCCCTTTCCACTAACCCCCCAAACTTCTTCCTTCCCTGGAAAGCTTGAGAGAAAAAAAAAACCAAACCTCGCCTGATCCTGCGAGACGTGCATGATCCAAAACCAGGATTTTACACAATAGAAAACAAGCAGTCAGAGTCTTAAAAGAAAGATTTTAATAAAAGAAAAGAAGGAAGGAATAAATCTCTTATAACCATGAATAGAACAGCATCTACCATAATCAACAAAAGGATTCAGAAACCAAACCTCTCCCCCGAGGCAACTTTCTCCCACTGTTGATATCTCTGCTGAATCTTACAATATCAAAAAGCACCCAGCCAACACTCACCACTGAGAACCCTCCAAGTGATAAAAAGAAGGTAAACTTACTGACTACAGTACTTGATAGAATCTATAGTTACAGTGAAAGACATAGCTGTGTTCATCCCATAGCCAAGGTGAACAGAGAGAGACCCAGAGAGAAACTGAAACTCAAAATCCTTTGTCTCCTGAGGAATTTCTCATTGGTCAGTTGTCCACCTCTCAGGTTACCTTTAGCTTAACCCCTTACAGGTAAACACTAATTCTAGGCTACTTCACACTTATGACAGGTACCAAGCACGCATGCGCTACAGGAATGTTTTCCACCACTCCATTTTCACAGCTCAGCATTTCTGGTGAGATTGTGCAAGTGGATTAGAGAGATAACAGATCTTTGTGGGCCAGAGGTAAAATTGGTTTATATCGAGACATTTCGTTATTATCTGGCACAGTTCAAAGCTGTGATCCTATCTACTGCCCAAATTGGATGCAGAGATACAGGACTGGAGATATGGGCTGCTAAAAAGAACAGGATTAATTTGCTTTAAATAATTAGAGAGAGCAAGACAGGGGATAGAATACAGTGCATCTTTACAAGGTGCTAATATGCCCCCCATCCCGTTACTGAACCATCTGAGTCCTTCTCAATTTTCAAGACATTTATCCTCAGCACAACCCTGTGAAGTGGGGAAGGGCTTTATCCCCATTTTACAGCTGGTGAATTGAGGCCCAGAAAGACTGAGGGCAGGTGTAACTGTAGAGCAGATAGGGCTATCTGTGCTGGCTTTGATCTAGCTAGTGCAGGTACCAATAGGACGGCAGATGCACCCGTGCAGACCCCAGCATGAGCCAGCCACCCACCTGTGTCCCCAGTGTCCCCAGCAGGCATGCACTGGGGAAACTCACTCATGCTGAAGCTCAGGCTGTCCCATCTTCACTGCTAGTATTAAGAACATAAGAACGGCCAGACTGGGTCAGAGCAAAGGACCATCTGGCCCAGAATCCTTTCTCCCAATAGTGGCCAGTGCCAGGTGCCCCATAGGGACTGAACAGAACAGGTTATCATCAAGTGATCCATCCCGTCACGCATTCCTAGCTTCTGGAAGCAGAGGCTAGGGACACCATTCCTGTCCACCCTGGCTAATAGGCATGGATGGAGCTATCCTCCATGAACTTATCTAGTTCTTTTTTTAACCCTGTTATAGTCTTGGCCTTCACAACATCCTCTGGCAAGGAGTTCCACAGGTTGACTGCGTTGTGTGAAGAAATACTTCCTTTTGTTTGTTTTAAATCTGCTGCCTATCCATTTCATTTGGTGACACCCTAGTTCTTGTTTTATGAAACAAAGTAAATAACCCTTCCTTATTTATTTTCTCCACACTAGTCATGATTTTATAGACCTCTATCATATCCTGCCTTATCCGTCTCTTTTCAAAGCTGAAAAGTCCCAGTCTTATTAATCTCTCCTCATACGACAGCCGTTCCATACCCCTAATCATCTGTATTGCCCTTTTCTGAACCTTTTCCAGTTTCAATACATCTTTTTTGAGATGGGTCAATCACATCTGCACGCAGTATTCAAAATGTGGGCGTACCATGCGCTAGCTAGATTAAAGCTAGTAGAGATGTGTGTGTTTAACAGGAACATCTGGTAAATGTTCATCTCTGTTTCTCTGCTAACATAAAAACAATGTGCTGTTCCTTCCACACCACAGTATGGTGGCTGTATGAAGTAGCCTATTCTGCTTTTTTAATAGGTTTAAGATTAGCAGCTGTGTTAGTCTGTATCCATAAATAAGACGAGGAAGACTTTGTAGCACCTTAGAGACTTACTAGTTTATTTCAGCATAAGCTTTCGTGGGCTATAGCCCACTTCATCGGATGCACAGAATGGAACAGAAGTAAGATGTATTTATATACACAGAAAACAAAAAAAAAGTACATTAGCATAGAGAGAGTCCCTTTTTTGGGGAATATGATTAATCAGTACAGTAATAAGAATAGCAATATAACCTAGCTCTTATATAGCACTTTTTTCAGTAGCTCCCAAATCACTTTACAGCAGAGGACAGCATCATTTTACAAAGGGAAAACTGAGGTACAGAGCAGGGAAGTGACTTCCCCAAGGTTACCCATCAGGTCAGTGGCAGAGCTAGGAACAGAACCCAGGTCTTCTGAGTTCCAGCCCAGTGCTCTCTCCAGTGGCGCACACTATTTTAAGTTATGGTAGTAACGTAGGTTCCTTACCCCTGGGTTCCAGAACAACTCTGCAAACACCACCAAGTCGGCAGAAGAGAGGGTCAGTCCCGTGTTGGCAGCAGTAAGGGATAAGACAGCCACAGAGTGCTTCTCGGAGAACTGGAACTTCTGGCACAGTGACTGACGCTCAGCTGAAGACGTGGAGCCATCAATGCGAATATACCCAACATTCTGAGAGGAAGGAGTGGAGAAAAATCATAAGCAGGTCTTTATTTGCCCAAGTTTTAGAGGATTCCCCTCCCTCCCCCTCCACCCCCAACCAGTGCTTGCGTAGATCAAAAAACCCACTGAACTACTCCAGGACATTTTATTATATTGTAAATGCACTAGCAGGGTAAATAAAAATACTAAATTTTATTTCAGCACATTCTAATGCTGCCATTAGGTTTGGGCATAAACGCACAATAAGGAACCAGCATCACCAGCCGCCATCCCCTCAGCTGCCCTTCATCCAGGTCACTATCATGCTCAGGCACTGGGAAGGCCAGACAGCAGAGTCCGGCTGGGTGAAAAGGAGTCGTAGATGAAAAGGGTCAGTGCAGAGCCGAGTATTGCCAACACAGTGATGCGGCAGCTGCAAAGCTAACAATTTTCCCAGGGTCTCATCACCGAAGAGGAGCAGTGATGAGATGGGTACCTTATAAACGTCAGGGATGGGGAGCAATTGCCCAGTACTACCCTCAGCTTTCTCAGTGAGAAATTAGCAAAACCACCTCCCCTCTACCACTACCAGGTCTCACAGCCCCCTCATGAGCTTTCAAAATCTGAGCGATCAGACGAAACGGGCATAGAAACTTGACCTCTACCCATCACTAGAAACAGAAGGAAGATCACTATGGAGTTAGTAAGTAGACTCGAGCCTCCATGCGATAGCCAGGCACAAAAATCAGAGTAACTTGGACCCAAGAAACAAAAGGCATGCAGATATAGCGGGGGTTGGTTTGTCACTGCCTTCTGACCACCTTCTTTGAAGAGGCACAAAAAGCAGCAATGGCAATGTGTGGTACTGGAGCAGCACTTCTCAAAGCACTGTACATACATCACTCCAGGGGGTGGTAATCAACAAGAAACATCTGCAGCAACAGCCCTCACAGACACAAAATGTACATTCCACCAGGAAGTCTCATTCTGGAGGCTCAGTTAGCATGGCCAGGGGGCACATTAGAGATATCTCAATGAGAGAATTGTGTGTGTCACTAACTTTCATAAAGCAGGGGACCTGCCAGAACTCTCCAGCAGCTTTGAAGTTGGATCAATAATAAAATTAACAGGAACTTGATTTAAGGACTTACTTTGTTCTCCAGCTCTTTGCTGATTGCATTCAGTATTATCTTGTGATGAGCAAACACCAGGAATTTCTTTCTCCCACTTTCTAGTAAATCCAGGATGTATTCTCTGTATTAAAAACAAATAATCCAAGTTATATTACTGATGTCTTTTGCTGTCCTGTGCACACATCACCTTCAAATCCTAAGAGATATTGTTCATCTACAGGCAGAAATCAGGAAACTGGCCAGCAAAAAAAATAGCATTTCAATAATATGTACTGCTTCATTACTTCAATATCCACATATTAAAAAAAGATCTAGAGACACATCACTCATTATTGTTCTGGACATCTGGCCACTGAATGACAAATTAATCTATTTTTATTTGTATATCACTGAGTCACATTTGATGAAACAGAGTGGCCTAACTTAAAATCATTTCCATTTATCTGTCTACCCCATTCATTTATTTGTATCTCTAACTCTAGACATCTTGTGGAAGATGTTATCCAGGAGGCAATTACCCATAAAATATTTATTTAATGCTGTTGTCACTCTAAAAAATAAACTTCTCCGAAGAACAAATTTATCAGGATGTCTTGAAACTTATTTGTCGGTCCACCAAGACAGACAATTGCTTGTTACATAGGAAACTTATTGCAAGTTATTTACAAATTGTTGGGAACGGGTAAATCAAATTTCAACTTCTAATGAAGATAGATGGCTCAACGGATTGGTGCTAAAAGCAAGACTATGAAGTATTTCACCACTAAGGGTATGGCTATACTACCTGTCGGATAGGCGGGTAGCGCTCGATGTATCAGGGATCGATTTATCGCATCTCATCTAGACGTGATAAATCGATCCCCGAATCAACTTCTGTACTCCATCTTGGCGAAAGGAGGAAACGGAGTTGGCGGGGGAGTGGCCACAGTCGACTCACTGCCGTGGGGACGGCCAGGTAAGTCGACCTAAGATACGCAGTTCCGTATCTTAGGTCGACTCCTCCCTCTTCCCCTCCGTAGTGTAGCCCAGCCCTAACTCATTGTTTCCAACACAGCCCAGGCCAACTGTGACTGAAAAACACCCAAACAACTCCGTGGCAAGATGGACTTAAATTCTGCAGCCAAGTCACTGAATTCTGTGACATTCTGGTGAATCCATAGGAAATTCTATTGTACTTTAATTTAATTCAAGAGAAGGTTTACACTGAAATGAAGCTGAAAACGAAAAATACAATCAGCTCAATGACCCCCTCATTATATTTATTTTATATGCTGTCCTGACATTTTCAATTTAACATGCAACAGATTTTTGTACGGACGGTGCACTGCTGCACCGGAGAAGTTGTCAGGGGGATGCTAGACATTATGGCACTTGAGATGTTGTGGGAAGCATCCTGGGATGGTAGGATAAGGACATTAGCTAGAGCTACTTCTGAATATTAGCTAGGTGGCTCTGCTAAACCAGTCAAGCAGCTTCGTAATTTATAAGGCTAGCATTTAAATTTTAATCTTTAAAATTTCACAGGTGGTTCTGCCTAAAGATGAATGGGGCAGTTCCCACCTCTCAGTGCTATGTTTTTCAGACCTCTGTAGACGCAGGGAAACAACACTGTATGGTTGTATAATCAGTTCACGTGGTTTTCTTTGCCAACATAAAGGCGAGAAACTCTTTTTTAAAAACAAAAGCAGAGCCTCTGGGCTGCCATTCTGGATTCTGCAGGAAATTCTGTCACTGTAAAGTCATGCAGAACATGACCCTGGTCATTCCAATAGGATGGCCTGTCAGTGGGCTATGAGAAATAAAAAACAGTGGCAATTTATACACATCCCCACAAAAAACAAACAAGAGCAACCTCCTAACTGATCTGTTGAGCATCTCAGCAAAAAAACGAGGGATGAAAGGGCCTGCAGCCCAACTCGGAGGGATTGCCTCTACAGAGGAAAGAGTTAAAAAGCCCATTCTTGGGGGAAATTTAGATTGTTACCATCATCGCACATGGGCTCTATGGAGCAGTCAAGACCTTCAGGGCTGTCAACATGACACCTCTATGAGCACGATAAAACTAAAGACTAAATCTGGTTCACAAATAGGTTTGCTCAATGCTTTCTGCATCAAGGCTGCAGTATTCATGTTTAAAAATTCTCTTGGCACTGATGATTACACTCATTTGTTCCTTTTAAATTAAAAAAACAAGAGCCCAAACCAGAGGATTTGATCTTAATTCCAAACACTGGGTAGCTTTAGATATGGAATTAAACATCCCAGTCAATTTGGGCCTATCTGGAATTAAATCAGAAGACTGGGCAGGTACAGAGACCTTGGAAGAAGAGAATGTTGTGTCTTGTAATTAATTTTTATTTTTGTTAGAGGCACTTGATTTTGCTGCAATCTTATCCCAAAGGCTCCATTTCTCTCTTCTCACTAGTCAAATACATTTTGGTAGGTCAGAATGAGACACTGGATTAACCTCTGAGGTTTGGACAAGAAGTAATGGGCTTAAATTGAAGGGGAGAGGCTTAGGTTGAACATTAGGAAAAACTTCTTAACTGTTAGGGTAGTTAAACACTGGAATAAATTGCCTAGGGAGATGGTGGAATCTCCATCACTGGGGATTTTTAAGAGCAGGTTGGACAAACACCTGTCAGGAATGGTCTAGATAATACTTAGTCCTGCCATGAGTGCAGGGGACTGAACTAGAACACTGGTCATTAAAGTGGGGTGCGCAAGACCACCACCCCGGGGTGCAGGAGACCCTGGAGCTGCCGCCGATCCCACGCGAGAGACCGCCGAATTCGGCAGTGGTCTATTTTGGTACCGCCAAATGCTGCCGCAGAAAGTGAAAGCTTGTTGTTCGGTGGCATTTCAGCGGACATACCCCGTGGGGCCGCGACTGAAAAAGATTGAGGACCGCTGAACCAGAAGACCTCTTCAGGTCCCTTCTGATCCTACGATTCTATGACCGTCACACAACTTACATTACTGAACGGATTTTGGCTTCTGCGGTTCTGTTATAGTAGAGGAGTAGAGCTTCCTTCTCCTGTTGTTTCTGTAAAGAGGGGAAAAAACTGAATGCCAGTTTCAAATCTGCCTTCCCTCCTGGGTGCCAGCCGCTCCAGAATATCTGCTGCTGCCACTGTGCTGGGGAAAAGCAGACTCTCCCTAAACACTGGTATTTACAAAATGTTGTACACAGAGGGGAAAATCTTTCACCATGTGCTACCAAAATCCTGCCGCTACCGCCTACCCCAGTGGGATTGCACCAGTTCTACTCAGACTGGGGACCACCTAATAGTGGGGAGAAGTAGATTTGCCCCCAGCTGAAAATGAAAGTTTGGAAAACTGAAGGAATACACTCTCACGCTAATTGTATTTTTTATTTCTCCAAGAGATGCTGTGTGTAGCAGGTCTGTCTGCACTACAAGCATAGCCATATTTAAGCACAGCTATGGCCAAATCATGTCATAATTTGTTTTTTTCTTACTGGTGCGGACAGAAAACTGTGTTATAACCATGTCAGAGAACCAAGTTTTAGCACTGATCTCTCGACCAGATGGGTCCAGAAGTTAGAGCACTTGCAAGACCCTGCTCTGCCACAGACGTTCTGTGTGACCTTGAGCAAGTCATTTCAGGTACATATGCAGAGGAGCTGGAGGTGTAATTTTGAATAACTAGTTTTGATTGAGTTAGCATGCTAAAAACACCAGCAGCATGGCTGCTACGTCACAAGCAATGGTACAGACTAGCTGCCGGAGTACAGTCTCAACCGAAACCCTCGCTAGCCCATCCTGCTGCTCACAGCGCTGCTACTGTTAGTGCATGAGGTTGATCAGAGCTAGCATCGGTAAATTGCAGCTCCAGTGTAGCCAGAACACGACTCTAGACCTCAGAGTCCCATCTGTAGAATAGGAATAATAGCAGAGGTGTTGTGAGGGTAAACTGAAGTTTGTCAGAAGCGACAAAGAGTCCTGTGGCACCTTAAAGACTAACAAAAGTATTGAAGCATAAGCTTTTGTGGGCTAATACCCACTTTGTTGGATGCATCAATACTTCAATGCATTATGTTTCAATACTTTTGTTAGTCTTTAAGGTGCCACAGGACTCTCTGTCCCTTCTGCAAATCCAGACTAACACGGCTACCCCTGTGATTCTTGAAGTCTGTCAGAGGCTTAGATACTAGGATTATAAGCGCCATAGAAAAGTCTATAAAATAAAGAGCACAGGTCTCTAACTTGGCTGTAATATGCATTTTCTGTCCACAGAGGCAAAAAAACCAGTTGGCCACAACTGTGATTCACAGCCGGTTACATTTGTACGGGAAGTGGGGCTTATGAGGCAAGAAGGGGAGAGTAAATACAGAGTGAAAGATAATAGAGTGAAGAGGAGATAAACGGCAAATGACAGGGGAAAGGAAAGAGGGATATGCAGCATGACAAGAAGATGAAACAGCTGAAACTAAAGAAAGAGTCATGACCTGTTATGATTATTGATGTGCATTCTTGGATACCCAAGAGAACTATTTAAAACAGTTCCCTTTATAACATCTGCTGTACATTTTGATGCTGATCTAAGAATCTGGGAATTGCTTTCCATTATTTTTTTTTTAAAGTGAGTACCTGAAATACCAACAGTCCATCATGTTAACAGTTTCTGACTCACATTTCTGTATCCTTTGGCCATCTCCTTTGCAGAGGCGGCCAGCTCGGCCTTGGTCTTTGCATTCATGCCTTCAGGAGCTACCACTACCATTTTGCGCTGCTTTGCTGGAAGCTGGGAGAGCACGTCGGATTTCAGGCGGCGGATCATGACAGATTCCTCAAGCAAAAGCTTCAGTTCTCCTAGGTTGGAAGATCTGGAGTAGTCCCAGCCCCATGGCATCTTGGGAAGAGCAAAGCAAGATCAGCAGCAACAAGAGTCACGGGAGCCTTTAGGTCATTCTCAGTCAAGGGGATCTGGCTAGGAGACAAACTTTCACTGGAGAACAGGCGAATCCAGAGTCTGCCTGTCTTCAGGAAATGCTACAAAGTCTTCCTCCTTTGAAAAAGCCTTTCCACGGTAACAATGACTCTCTTAACATTGTTAGGCCCATTTACCCTCCAGTCCTTACCATGAAAGCCCTACTCAGAGCAGTCTATTGCTCCTGAAAATACCAGAGATGCCATGAAATCCATTAGGGACATTGCTATTGCTATCAATTTTACATGGAAGGTGCTCAGATACTAAAGGAAGGTCACTGGTTGAGGGGCATGAAGCCAGGAGATTCAGGGACCGTGGGGAGGTGCTGGAAGGCAGGGGCACCATCTTGGTAGTAGTGCGTGAGGGGGCATCGGTGGAAGGAGGAGGACTATGTTGTATTGGATGCAGGTGTGAGAGAGCCCAGGACTTGAGGCGAACATTGTGGGTGGGCGGTCCCAAGGGCAGGTGAGGTACCCGAGGAGCAGCACCTCACCAGCAGGAGTGGACTTACCATGCAACAAACCGGGTGGTGGCATGGGACCCCCAACAACAGGGGACCCCCAGCAAAATGCAGGACAAATATCTGACAACCTGCCCCGCCTCCCCGGGCAGCGCACGGAGACCCGCTGTCCCTCTCCCCTGAAGGGAGGTGCAGAAACATGCCAGCAGCAACGCAGCAGGGCTAAGGCAGCTCCCTGCCCACTCTGCTTCCCTCCCTCTGCGCTGCTTCACTCCCAGAAGCGGATGGCATGTCCCTGCAGCCATGGGCAGGGGGGTATCTCCATGCGCCGCCCCCACCCTGAATGCCGACTCCACAGCTCCCATTGGCCAGGACCTGCAGCGAATGGAAGCTGCAGGGGCAGCGCCTGCAGGCAGCGACACACAGAGACTCTCTGGCCCCTCCCGCCTAGGAGCTGCTGCTGGAGGGGTGTGAGCGCCAGTCGCTTTGGGAGCCTCACTGCCCAAGGTAAGTGCCACGCCCCTGCCCCTCTCCCACATCATAACCCCCTGCCCCAGCCCAGAGCCTGCACCCAAACTTCCTCCCAGACCCTGCACCCCTCATCCCCGCTCACACCCCAAACCTCTGCCCCAGTCAAGGGACCTCACTTTACTTCCCATTACTTATAATATAGGAGCAGGGGGAAGAAAAAAAGAATGAACAATGGGGGAGGGAGATAAGAGAGAATGTTCTTTTCCTTGGCTGGATGAGGGGGCGGGGAGCAAAAATGAAGTTGTGCTCAGGGCCCCACCAACTCTAAATCCGCTACTGTTCACCAGGCCAGAAATCCAGACTGAGGTGCAAGCTAGTGCATATCCAGTCTGTGTGCATCACGGATGCCAGCAGAGGCCTCGGGTTGGAGACCAAAAGCCAGGACGGTGGCCGGGGGGGAGGTTTGGGGCACCTCCACCGGTGGTGAAAGGTGCTACTGTTTCATTGTTGTTGAATTCCCGTAAGGCCCCCATGCCCTTTCAGCCTGTTGTTCTGTACCCATTCCCTTGCCTACTATGCTTTTATATACATGGTTACAAAACTCCTCGGTGTGTAATTGGGTTTGGGTGTCAGGGGCTTCCGGACTCACCTGAGTATAGGGGGCCAATACTTGCCTCGAAGAGGAATACATGCAGGCTTGCTACCTTAGGACACCTATCAGCACCTGTGTCCAGAATGGAGGGAATTGGGGGGGGAACTGTGTCCAGACCCTCAGTGTGTAAGTTGCCTTGCACACCCACTCAATGCTGAATCAGCACATCTCCCCACTTTGCCTATCTCCTGATCAGCTTACACCTGATGTGTGATGTATACCACGGCACCTGCTTCGGCTACTGCCAAGTCTGGCTCAGAGGCTTCCCCGTAGCTTGCAGGAAGCAGGTGCGACTACATAAATCAGCATAAATCAGATCATTCTCCAGGCACCTAGCACTCACGGCATCAATTCTGCCACAGCAGCTCGCCTTAACGTTCCCTTTATTTCCTTTTCCCAGAAGCAGCTACCACTATGTCTAGCATATCCTCCCAGATTTGGTGTACAGGAAGGAAGGAACAAGCGGTATTCAGAACATCAAGCTCATTTTTATTATAACCTTTGTCCTTTCACTCCCCCTCCCAATTTTATCACCATATAAAATGTAATTTAGGTTGTAGGATCCTTGCGGTAGGGTCCAGTCTCTTTATTTATCTGTAAAGCTGCATATACTCCCATTGCATGGTACTAAAAATAATAGCAAACAGCAACAATAATGTAAAATGCAATTACCTGCCTCTCTGGGGTGGGGTGGGTGTGAAGGTGAAAGAGTTAACGTTTGAGAAGTGATCGGAAGATGTAAAGCTCTCAGTGCAATCATCAGTATTTCTTCCCAGACTGGTGCATGGTATATTTGGAAATGTGATTTTGAAGACGGCTTTGGATGTGTTTTCCTGAATGTCGCACCATATTGTTCTCTTATCTGCTTCAGCAGAGAACAACTAAGTTGACAATCAATGCCATTACAGTGGATATATTCTCCAACTAAAATGCCTCAGAATGCTTTTCCTTTTTCAGGCTTCACCAGCAAAGGGTTTTTTAACTTACTTCAGAGCTTATAGTTTTCGTTCTGGGATCAGCCTTTGTCCCCTTCTTTGAAGCATGTTAATCGCTACAACACTGAATTTTTCGTGATGTGGTGACCAAAATTAAACAGAATGATGTAAATGGAATTTCAACAGAGAGTTGCTTTCGCTCACCAGAACTCCCATACAATTCTGCTCCGATGCTCTAGCACTGGGCGGGATTTATTATACAGGGACAGTGAGCAGAGACTTCTGTTGCAATTTCACAAATGGAACATATTCTATTTTTCACTTATTTACTTTCAATTTAAAAAACACTGAAAATTCAGCTGGGGATTGGTCCTGCTTTGCAAAGAGGTTGGACTAGATGACCTCCTGAGGTCCCTTCCAACCCTGAAATTCTATGATTCTATGAAAGTTGATTGTGCAAAATCATGACTGTGATCAGCACCGATTCTCACTCTTGCTAGTGGTCTCTAGAGAGGAGCCAAGGAGTCAGCTTAAGGTCCGAGTCCTTATCTTCAAGGCACTCAATGGCCCCGGCTCAGCATATCTAAAAGAGCCCAAAGCTCAGGAAGGGAGGTCCACTCCAGCTTCCTCAGTGGCTGGTCTATGAACATAAGAACGGCCATACTGGGTCAGACCAAAGGTCCATCTAGCCCAGTATCCTGTCTTCTGACAGTTGCCAATTCCAAGTGCCACAGAGGTAACGAACAGAACAGGTAATCATCAAGTGATCCATCCCCTCTCACCCATTCCCAGCTTCTGGCAAATAGAGGCTAGGGACACCATCCCTGTCTACCCAGGACAATAGCCACTGATGGACCTATCCTCCATGATTTCATCTAGTTCTTTTTCAAACCCTGTTATAGTCTTGGCCTTCACAGCATGCTCTGGCAAGGCGTTCCACAGATTGACTTGTACATTATGTGAAGAACTTCCTTTTGTTTGTTTTAAATCTGCTGCCTATTCATTTCATTTGGTGAGCCTTATTTCTTATGTTATGAGGAGTAAATAACACGTCCTTATTTATTTTCTCTACACCAGTCATGATTTTATTGACCTCTATCATATCCACTCCCACCGTTTGTTGTCTCTTTTCAAGCTGAAAAGTCCCATTGTTATTAATCTCTCCTCATATGGCAGCCATTCCATCCCCTAATCATTCTGATCCTCTAAACTGAACCTTTTCCAATATATCTTTTTTGAGATGGCACGGCCACATCTGCACGCAGTATTCAAGATGTGGGCGTACCATGGATTTATATAGAGGCAACATTATATTTTCTGTCTTATGATCTGACTGAATAACAAATTTATATTATTATTATTTACTACTGTAGCACCCAGGAGCCTCAGTCATGAACCCCACTGGGCTGGGTGCTGTACAAACAAAACAGAAAGGTAGTCCCTGCCCCAAGGCGCTTACAATCTAAGGAACTAAGGACCATCAGAAGTCCCACGTCTTCCGCTCCAAGGGTCAGGCACACTTCTTCAACCTACCCTCCCTAAACACACAAGGAGACCAGCACATTCATTGAAAAAAACCCAAAACAACAAACAACCCCCTCCCCCAAAAGTGAAATTCTACCAAAATAAAACACTCCACCCACAATCCTCCCCCCTGGGAGCCGGGGGAGGGAAGAGAGAGAGAGAACAAATGAACCACAAATGACAGATGCAGGTCACATTGCTTACTGCATGAGTGGAAGACACATAGATACTATGGTGATAGAAGAAAGGTATAAGATTTGGGATGGGATGGAATCACATGGGCCATAGACACTGAAATCCTTTATGGCATCTGAAGGTGGATGATGCTGCCTAGGGTAGAAGCACACGGGTAGGAAAGAAAAGGATGCTGCCGTAATCATGATGCACTCCCACTGACTGCATTGTACCTGCTCAGTTAGCCAACAGAGATGCCAATGTTACACAACTGATTTCAACGGTGTTACGTCAGCACCACACTACAGTCACACAGTAGCAAATGAGGCCCCTAGACCATGTAACTTTATCGCTATGCCATATCTATACAAGAATTTTAATATCTAATTCTAGCAGAATTTTCAGGTCATTTCCAGAAAACTGAAAATTGCAAAAATCATTCTAAAAAAAATATAGATGAAATGAGATTGTGATAGTAATAGGTTTACTAGGGCATGGTGTATAAAACTAGTCTATTACTAGAATTATTAAAACATAAGAAAATAAGAAGGGACGTACTGGGTCAGACCAAAGGTCCATCCGGTCCAGTATCCTGTCTACCGACAGTGACCAATGCCAGGTGCCCCAGAGGGAATGAACCTAACAGGTAAAGATCAAGTGATCTCTCTCCTGCCATCCATCACCCCCCTCTGACAAACAGAGGCTAGGGACACCACTCCTTACCCATCCTGGCTAATAGCCATTGGGACACCATTCCTTACCCCGCCTGGCTAATAGCCATTAATGGACTTAACCTCCATGAATTTATCCAGTTCTCTTTTAAACCCTGTTATTGTCCTAGCCTTCACAGCCTCCTCAGGGAAGGATTTCCACAGGTTGACCATGCACTGGGTGAAGAAGAACTTCCTTTTATTTGTTTTAAACCTGCTGCCCATTAATTTCATTTGGTGGCCCCCAGTTCTTATATTATGGGAACAAGCAAATAACTTTTCCTTATTTCCTTTCTCCACACCACTCATGATTTTATATACCTCAATCATATCTCCCCTTAGTCTCCTCTTTTCCAAGCTGAAAAGTCCTAGCCTCTTTAATCTCTCCTCATATGGGACCTGTTCCAAACCCCTAATAATTTTAGTTGCCCTTCTCTGAACCTTTTGTAATGCCAGTATATCCTTTCTGAGATAAGGAGACCACATCGGCACGCAGTATTCCAGCTGTGGGTGCACCACAGATTTATATAAGGGCAATAAGATACTCTCCTTCTCATTCTCTATCCCTTTTTTAATGATTCCTAACATCTTGTTTGCTTTTTTGACTGCCGCCGCACACTGCGTGGATGTCTTCAGAACACTATCCACAATGACTCCAAGATCTTTTTCCTGATTACATAGTTTGATATATTCTACTGAAAGACAGAGGAAAAAAATGAATAGAAGTTTATTCTGCCAACAAACACATCTGGCTTTGGTCCATAATATCCCAGAACAAATTAATCAACTGTGAATTTCTTATCAAAGTGCTAAAGCATCTCACTCAAGTCAGTAAATTTATTACAGTGTTAACAGAAGCTGCCAAACCCTTACAAATTCAGAGCACATGCTGATCTAGACATTATTTAATTTTTATTTATTTGCCAACTTCAACCAGTTTGAAAAATGGCTTCACAACCTCTACTTCAAGACACTGAGTTGGGCTGAGCTTGTAAATAAAACAGGTGACATTTCATTTGTTGCCATTTTAAAAGCAGAGGTGCCAAGGAATTGGATCATAAACCAATAACACTCTTGTTTTATATCTTTTCTTATTGCATCTGCTAGAGATTTGTAGGTTTCTGCCATGAAACAAAATCAATTCTTTTTAAATGCTGAATTGCCAGGATTCCATTTTAAATTAAATGGTTCAGGTTTGTCAATTTTTGTTTAATGTAACGATTACAATAGGATTTATTAAGAACAGCAACTCATTTACATAGCCCCTTTCATCCCAATGGGTTTCAAGACACTTTTCAAACTCTCTCTCACTCCGTTAACTCCACTCATCGCCATAGCCTAGATGTCTCTGCGGTTTTAAGAAGCACCTGTTTTAACAGTGCCCACCAATGCTACACCAGCAGCTTAGGAGAGCAAGTAAACTTCTCCACCACTTCCAGTTGAAACTGAAAAGAGGAATTTTAGGGAGGCAGAACAGTTACCAATATTGGAATCTGGCCAGGACACCAGGCCAAAATACTTGACTATTGTGAGGAATGCAAAGGAACCAAAAATGGCCAGGACCTTGGTTGTGTCAGCTAAAAAGGCCACACCTCAGAAGTAAAGCACCTCCAGTGCTATACTGAGAGACTGGCTCCGTCCTGACTTGTACCATCTTTCCTGGGTATCTGGCTGGTGAGTCTTGCCCACATGCTCAGGGTTTAGCTGATTGCCATATTTGGGGTCGGGAAGGAATTTTCCTCCAGGGCAGATTAGCAGAGGCGCTGGGGTTTTTTCACCTCTCTCCGCAGCGTGGGCCATGGGTCACTTGCTGGAGGATTCTCTGCACCTTGAAGTCTTTAAACCATGATTTGAGGACTTCAACAGCTCAGACAGAGGTTAGGGGTTTACTACAGGAGTGGGTGGGTGAGATTCTGTGGCCTGCATCGTGCAGGAGGTCAGACTAGATGATCATAATGGTCCCTTCTGACCTTAAAGTCTATGAGAATCTGGCTATTTTCCTTTGAGGTTTCTCCTCCACATACTAACCAGGCCTGACTATGCTGAACTTGTGAGGTCCAAAGAGCACACACCATAAGGGAGGCGTGGCTGCAGGCCATGTATTAAGTTCCACTCTCACAGACAAAACACTCCCATTAAAAGTAGGTCACAGCCCTCAAACTGATTTGTTCTTCATTTGCCCTGCTGTACCCTGGGATCAGAGCACACTGAAGGGAAGGGCCCCTCCTGGTCAGGCACACTGTGTGGGTTGAGAGCAATTCAGCGAAGAATTATCAAAGAGAGGCTTCTCTTCCTGATTTTAGGCTCTGTCTCCTCTCCTCAGCACCTTCTAAATTATTCTCACTACAGAGATTTACACCACAGTCAGCTTGGCACTAAGAGAAACAAACAAACAAAAAATCATTTTATAGCAGATCAACAAACTTCCCCCAGGTTTCCTGCCCTGTCCCCCACCGTCTTCATTGACTACTTACTTAGGATTCTAGCGGGCAGAAATCTCATTCGCTTCCCTCACATCTCATCTACATTGCTTTCCAGTTGCAAAGCACCCCTTGCTCTTTGCAGAATCGCTGACTGAATTGTTTCCAGGTTCACTGCAGTCACTGCTATAATTCACCAGCATTAACGACAGCACAACCTGTCTCAAGTGACCGGTCTAAAGGAGCAGCAATACTCGGCTGCCTCATAAAGGTGGGTCTATCGCAATGAAACAAAATTGTAATGGAAACCTTGGGGATGCTTGGCAGCAGCCATTTAAGACAGGGAGTTGAACTTGATGGTGACCCTTCCTGCTGGTTTTACTGTAGGTTGCAAGCTCATTTATGCAGTGGTTCAAGCACTGACCTTTATGGGACCCAGTTTAATACTTCCCTGCTGCTGAACTCCTAGCATGTGCATCAGCTCTATTTTATTTCTTTCAACTCAATGTCCAACCCGAGAGCCATATGGCTTGTAGCAGAAGCAACAGTTGGTCATGTGGAACCCTACCCCGAAGGTCTACGGAACACCACACCGATTTAGTCCTACGCGCTACCAGTCAGCCTTTGCACTGCAGAAAGCCAGAGAGATTAGGCTATGTCTTGCTCCCCACAGGAAGTCCTACTGACACTGCTCAGACAGGAAGAATTAAGGAGCCGCATTAAAGATGTGCTAATGCACAGTGCCCCTCTGCATGAGCTCCACGTTGTAACCCAAGAACCCCTTAAAGCCAAGAATATCCCAATTCCGGTATGTACATTCTGGCTGTCACAGGAGGTCTTAAATAAAAGCTGAGTTTACACTGGTCATTAATATTGTTGTGAACTGTATGTTCAGATACTACACTAGACGTTATGTCACTATCCTGAAAATACAGCTTTAAAGTCAAGGCAGAAGTGAAAAACAAATTTTCCTTCAGATAGGAGTAAGAAACATGTCTCTCTTTGTCCAAATTTAAATTAACCGTCCTAAATTAACAAGATGGATGCCCATTTCCATATGAAGTCAGATATTAACAAAGAGATGTTAAGTCAACAGGGAAGCAGCATACAGGAAAACCAAGCCACAGATGGTTATCCTGTCTCTGAGGACAGAGAATTGAATTTTGGGGGTACACGTAGGATGCAAAGAAAGCATCCACTCATCCATTAAATGGGCAGTGTGTTTACTTTCATGAAAATGGGATCTGAGCTTATCTTGATTGAAAACGCTACAAAATACTTTGGGTGAGAAACTACTTCACGCAGGAGGTTGACCTGACAGTTGAGCTTAGTCTCTAAAAAGCATTAGGCTATGATTTTGTTTTATACATAGCCAGTTGTTTCCGATCTCCTCACTCATTATCTCCAGAATCTCTACACTTTGATAATAAACTTATTCTTGTTTTCACTATCAATATATTTCAGTGCAGTGGTGTTAAATAAAGTGCAGGTCCTGAGCTGAATCTTAGAAGCTAGTGTGTACACTGTTCCGTCGGAGACAGCAGAGCTGGTATTTTTGAGGGTAGCCAGCATCAGGGGTGGATACCACAGGAGAATGATTCAAGGGGACTGGGGTCCTACAAGGCAAAGGAAGGGTTTGCCTAAGCCCAGAGGAGAGTGCCTGAGTGGCTGAAAGGCTGGCTGTGCCAGGGAGTTGACGCCAAGCTATCACTAGAAAAAGACTTCCTCTTGCTAAAGGTAACAAGAGGATTCAGTCCTGGGTACCCCAAGAACTGTCACACGTATGTCAAGGGATCCTAGTGTGGCTGGGGAAAGGGGAGGTTTCCATTCTCTGCCAGGTATGCTGCACTTTGCTAACACCAATGCAGGGATCTTACAGAACCCAGCAGCTAGGCCCACTATCCTGACTCCCCATGCAGTGGGACCTTAAGTTAAATCAACAGTGGCAATACATTACCACTGAAGCCAATGGGCTAGTCAAATGCAGGGCATTTGTGCATCCCTACCGGCACCACGCTAGCCCCAAAGAGGGAGAAGGCGCTTTGATTACTGGATACACAGCTCTCAAATGTATGATCAGGATATGGGGACTCAGTAGCCACTTTGGATGGAATTCAGGTACAAAGCTCTGTGGACAGGACCCGCCAGGTACTCCTAAGAGTGACAAAATACCAAACCATGTCAAGCAAAACAAAGAGAGTTAATATTATGGCTTATAGGGATGACATTTAGCACCCAAACGTGTTATCTTCTACTGTTCCTGAAGTGATCTGATCTCCACAAATCCTTATGGAAAGGGAAAAGCTATTATCTTCATTTTATAGAAGCCGCAGCACAGAGAAGTTAAGTGACTTGACCAGGACTCCAGAGGGAGTTCATGGATTCAAACTCTGGCGTGCTTGGCTCCCAGTCCTGTGTTCACTCCACTAAACCATCTATGCCAAGCGGTAGGTATTAGAAATATTTATTTGGGGAGACGCAAAGAGTTATCATGAAAGATACGCTGGCACAGAAGACTCCTGCAGCTCAACTCAATTCACTTTCTTATTCTGCTTTTGGATTTAGCAGTGGCATTGGATCCTGCCTACCAGACCAGTTAAAAAAAAAAAAATGATCAGGGTCCGGTAGTCTCATGAGCCAAAGATATAAATAATCAGGCTACTACAAAGACCAGCTCCACCAGCACACAGCAGCCCTGAACCGTATGGGTATAGGCACCAGAGAACTCCCCTTGTACAGGAAGCGGCAAAGACCTGCTGCAGTGGCTCCTACTCCTCACTCTTCCTGGCTGTCAGCATGGCTGTGTCTGATTGATCCAGAGCTGCTGTAATGGCCCTTGGCAGCCAATGGCAGCTGGCATAAATTCAGGCAACCTTTGGGCTATTCTAATGCATGCCAGGCCCCAGGCTGGCAGCTAGCCAGTCCCAAGATCAGGAGGGAGTGGAGCACATGGGTGGCTTATAGTCTCCATTGCTCTACTGCCTCTGGACTTAGCCAAAGCAGAGCTCCAGTGCTCAAACAGTAAAGTTCTTCAGGTTCTTAAAAACTAGCATTAACATACATGGGACTAGAAATTGATTTCCAGATGGTCGGCCCAAACCTGCAGCCGCTCCTCACAGTCAGACGCCACAAGGTCAGGTCCTCTCATATCAGACTCGCCTACTGCTGTGATGAAGGATTTGCCTTTTGGTCTTTTAAGCCTGGGTCTCACTAAAGGCAGATTTTAATTGAGTAGCTTTGCTTCTCCCACCACACCTCCCAGCCCAAGTACACAGTTTACACGCAGCACAAAATGCTTCACGGTATGAGAACTTTCAAAACACTGCTGTGAGCAAGAGAAGAGACTCGTCCTAAAATTACAGGCAGAGGCTACACACAGCAGGAGCTGAAGTGGGGTGAGGGTCTCCACTTCGGCAAAGAAGTAAGTCGCCTGCCAGATCTGTACAGCTGTTTGTGATCACATGAATGTGCACATCCTTAGGCTAGCATTTCACAGAAAACACTCCCGTACCTTCCTGGCATCACAGTAGCGAAGTCCAAAGGAATGGAACTGAGGGAAGAAGGCTGGTCTGACAGCCACGATCTGCGTATAAAGCTCCGCGGGGCGTGACACGGCCGGGGTCCCCGAGAGCAAGATCACTCTTTTGGCAGCCTGCAAAACCAAAATTGAACACAATTGTTATGCTGATAAAACCACAAACAGAGTTTAGGAAATCACTTAAGCAGCTTCTGTGAACCATAAATCTCACCTACCAAATAAAGGTCAAGTGCAATTGTTTCAACTCTTTAAGGAAGGAGGTGCACTGGCTTCAAAACGCTCCTGGCCTTTGCTATGTCAAGGTGCTCTGAGGACAAGGGCTCCGATCTCCATGGGGCGAGTGCTACACACTGCAGGTCATGGCTTCAGAGGTCAAGGGGAGTCTATCTATATTATGGCACTTTGACAACTGGCATTTGCCCCCAGGCATGTTCAAATCTTATACCTGGCTCAACATTCCCATCAGCACCAGATCTCACAGGAAGGCTTCCCACACCTTTAAGGCGCATCCTCGCCTCCAGAATAAATTCTGTTGCAACAAGCATGCCGCAGCAAGCCATAAATATACTCTGTCCTGCACACACACAAAAGGGAGGCAGGGAGACCAGAAAAGTTTCAGACTTGAAAAGAAAACCAAAACAAAACTGTAAGAGGCAAATTATACTGCCTGATTCAGAGCGAGAAGAGGCCAGCCTGCCAATTTTGGTGGCTCTATAAACAGCCAGTTAGATGCCAAAACCTAATAGCTAATAAACAACAGTCATGCAGGAAAATTGCATGAAATAAATCAAATGGAGAAAGTCAGCCCTTTAAAAAAAAGATTCATCACAAACAAGAATTGCAAAGGGAAGAAAAATTCTATTTTATAAACATAAAATCCTCAAGTTGCACTTTTGCTCTCCTACCTCCAATAACATCTAATCCCCTTATTACAAGAGCAATGAATTTCCACTGCTATAATTTCACATACAATTGTTAAATTACTCGTGCCTTATGATTTCCTGCATACTTTAATGCAGGATCATTAAAATAACAAAGAGATTTTTGAATGACACCTATACCGACAGCTCATTCGCACTGATATGAAAAAGAAAATGAAATTCTTTTATCATTTCAGCGAGATCTACCAGTTGCCCAAATCTATTCACAAGACTGACTCATTCACTCGCCAAGTCTGGAGGAAGAGGAGTTCACTTATCAGCTACCGGAAATTAATTCAGCTGTTCTTTGTCAGACATTTATAGGCTGAAGTCAAAGTAAGTGGCATTTTTTCCCCGTTAGGCAGATCCGAGTGGGAGATGTGGTCACAGCTAAGGTCAGAAATGTCTCACTAACATAAAAAGCAGGTTTTTTTATAAAGCGAACAAACAGAAGAAATGCCAGCTGAGTTGACTTCTGGGAGGGGGCCTAACCGCACCTGGGACAGAAGGCCAGTCACCTCAATTGAGGGAGGGGGCACTGAGCACATGTGATTCAGTGGGACAACAAAGAATAAAACAGAGACAAGAGCAGAGGTCTGAGGTTCAAAACAAGAGTGCCAGTCGGTGATACTAAGTACAGAACCCTTGACAAAGGAGTCAGTGGATGCACCCCAGAGGAACTCTGCCCAGAGACGGGAGACAAGTAAGAACCAAAAACAGGCTCCGCAGTCACAGAGAGCCTCCCCGTTGAGCTTCCCTCTCCTGGACTGATGGATGACCAACTTGACCAGTGCCAGCAGGAGGCTGACAAGGTCACATGCAACCACACCCTAAGCAGGAGGTTCTGAAGGAGCTGAAAGAGGGGCTGCAACCTGTCGCACTGGGGGCAGGCACGTGCCAGGGTCTCCTGCTCACTGCAGAAAGGGCAGGCGCTGAGGCTTTCGTGAACTGTGCCAGCCATGTGCCCGCGCTCACAGCTCCGTGAAGGAGCCACCAACTAAATATCCCTGGAAGACCACGGGTGGAGTAAAGGCTGGCGCGCTGGGGGTCCTTGCCCATGTCAGAATATGCCAGGTTGACACTGCCCTGGAGACTTATCTTTGCATAAAAATGACACAGCACGGACAGTGACAATACCACCTTCTCCACCATGCCCCACCTCGGATCTCCTAGGCTTAGAGGGGAGTTAAGTCTCCCTGCTCACTCACTCCTTAGAAGTCCTTGGTGAGGAAAAAGCTAACAAGGCACCAGTTAGTGCCAATGCTGCTGTTTGTTAATCCCAGAGCATTAGGGTACTCAGCACTGTACAAAACACAGGAAAACTGGGTTGTCCCTCACCTAAGGAGCAGAAATATTAAACTGTTTTCGTGATGTAGACACCTGCTCAGTAGGAACTGAACTAAGACCAACTGGCTCATTTCAAATTAGCTACTGAAGAGCTGAAGCAGATGGAAACAACTTTCAGTCACTACTGACACAGGTTGGAGTCCATGCAATATAAAATTAGCAACAGATGTGACGGGCTTTCATCTTCCACGTGGCCACTCCGGCTTCCTCTTCCCAGATTCTACATTTTACCCTGTGACAAGGGGCAGAGGGAAGACCCGGTCCCCATTATGCAAAAGATTAAGTCTGGCTTCTGTTCCCTCTTCCTCTGCACAGGTGCGGAGAGGGAGATCTATAAAAAGGGCTGCTCTGGAAGCCAGGGGGGAGAAAGTCAAGAGCTGGGTGTACCCCTGGCTAGATGGGAGTTTTCTTCATTTGTTTTGCTTGCGGTGACTGTTTTAAACAGATGCGGTGGAGATTTGTTCCTGTTAAGTCCTTGTTGGTCACTGCTTAGGTTATGTCCACACTCTACCGCTTATGTCGGCAGAACTTATGTCACTCAGGGGATGAATAAACTACCCCTCCCCCCCGAGTTATATCATTTGCACCGACACGCACAGCACTATGTTGGCAGGAGAGCTTCTCCTGCTGATGTAGCTTCTGCCACTCACAAAGGTGGTTTTATTATGCCAATGGGAGAGCTTTCTCCCATCAGCGTAGAGCATCTTCACTAGACACACAGCAGCTGTGCCACTGCAGCACTGTACGTGTAAACATGCCCTAAGTCTTATTTCCTGAGAAATTCCCTATGGTGTCAGAAGTGGGATTTCAGACCCTGGAAGAGAGAGAGTAATCTACCAACCTCGAGCAGCAGAAGCTGGTAAAATGACTGGTGGAGCAGAAGTGCAAAATAAGACAATGACCAGCAAGGATTTTCCAGCAGGAGCAAATCTTTATAACCAGTCAAAATATGTTGTTATAAAGAGCAGAGACAAAATGCCTCTCAGCACCCGTATCCCTAACCTTCAGACAGGCATTCTCCTCCCCACACTTTCTGTTGCCGTTCTTGTAGCTCCATCCTTAGAAAACTGCAAGGGAAGCCAGCCTTGGTGCCTTGTTCACTGGGAGCCTGCACCCTGTCCTGCAGCCCTCATCTATCCAGCAAGGCAGTCATGGGGCCAATAATAATAATACCACTGTTAAGAAAATGATTGTTAGGAGAATGTAACTTAGAATGTTGTAGTATGATTTTAAAATAACCTTAGACTTATAATCTCACTCCCTGTATATGTACTATTGACCCCTAGTTTAACATGCATTTTAAACTTGCACTCACCCTCTCACAGATGTGCAGGCGTCATAGTTTCTAAGTACCCCTAAGTGTTTTGAACCTCCTGTTTACCAGACATGTAAATGAAATAGATTAAGACCAACAATGGATGTAATAGCCATTAAGTGTTCCCACCTGTGTAAGTGATTGAAAGTCCCCCTCCCTTATCAACATAGGGGTATAAAATAGCCTCACACATGTATTGAGTTGAGCCAGTTGTTTGGGTGATAACCCCTTCTGACTCCTTATTGCTTGCAATAAATCTTGTTTTTCCAGAAGTCTACTGAGTTATGCCTGTCCTTTGAGGTGTATTGGACTGAACTCCAAAGGAAATAAGCAGTTTTTGCAACACCACCTAGCTCTTATCTAGCCTTTCGTCTGTAGATCTCAAAGTACTTTACAAAGGACGCTCCACACAAGCTTGGCAACATTTCCGAAAGACACTTCTCAAGGACTAATTTATGAAGTGTTCCCCCCGCCCCCCACAAAGTACTCAGCTTAGAGGTCAAAACCCAGCACCCAACCGCTTCCAAGTGCGGAAAGGGGGAGATTATGCCACCAAGAAATAATTGAACATGAAAAGAGCCTCACTTGCATACAACGGCTCTCTGTATGTTAAATGAATTTCACAGCATGAGCCCCGCCATACACTAAGAGGCTGACACTTTTTTCCTTCATAGACGCTGGTGCTGGATGTTCAGTTACTAAAGTCCCCAGTTCTTGCTTACTCTGTCGTTCTGAACTGATTAACATATAAAGATTATTATCCTGATGCAAATGAAGAATCTGATGACTATTTTAATGCAGAAGGCAGAATAGCTTGAGAGAGATGAGACTTGTTGAAGGGGAAAGATACTGGCAGTGGCTGAAGCTGCTTTTGAGAACAGGTTTCTCTATTCCGATCACACTGTTCTCTGGATTGTGCCCATGTTGCATCAGGACTAGTCTGAAGTCAGAATCCCACAAATATAAATATTGCCAGTGATTTTTTTCCCAGTACAAATAACTGATATCAAAATAAAGAGAATTTATTTTTTAATGGCAGTGGTTGAATTTGGAGGTGGTGGGATGGGAAGACGGGGGGAAAAAATCACAAGCTCTTGAGACCAGAACTGAAGATCTAGCATAAGCCTGTAGGGCCAAAGTCTTCTATGATTCCAAAACAAGATTCTTTCTCTGGGCCCCTGAGACTGAAGATCCCTGCAGACAGGAGGGGGATGATTTTTAATTTATTCTACCCCCATGGATTCAGAATGCCTAAGGGAAAGGAGCTAGTTCTTCCTCCCTGGAAAGAGCTTTTTTGCTCTCCATCAACTTTTGAGTTTCAACACTGGCTGACTTACTCTGACCTATTTCCCTCTTCTAAACATTTCTTTTGAAATGAGCGCACAGAGTACTTGGAGCTGCAGGCTATATGTACCTTCAGGACTTCCATAAAACCAGCACAGCTCCCATCTTGCAGACATCTGAAAACATCACCACTTTACTCACATGAGCGAGATCAGTGTGCCTACTCATGAGAGTAAAGATCAAGGTTACGAGGAAGGAAGTGGAAGCAGACATCTGTTTTACGCCACAGGAAGATTTGGCGAGATACAATTTTTTTAACGTCTTATTTCTCAGTCTCTAACAGAGTTCTTCACTGATGACACACCGTGATGCTTTGGAAACCCATTCATATTCCATTGAGACCTTCCCCAATTCCCACTGCCTCATGATATCACATGCAATCACGGAAGAACAAAGAACACGGAACATTTTGACTTGTGGGAGGAAGTGGAATCGTTTTCAGCAGGGGTCCCCTCGGAGAACCCTCTGTGGACGAAGTGGAGAAGTTTCAGTTTATCCCAGCAGTTTGTTTGTTCTCCGTTGTACATCTCCCCTATATCTTCATAGTTTACATATCACCTCATTTACCAGCTACGTGGGCAGTCTAGGCTAGTGGTTGGAGGATAGGATTAAAATTCAAAATGATCTGGACAAACTGGAGAAATAGTCTGAATAAATAGGATGAAATTCAATAAGGACAAATGCAACTACTCCACTTAGGAAGGAACAATTATATGCACACATAGAAAATGGGAAATGACTGCTTAGGAAGGAGTACTGCAGAAAGGGATCGAGGGGTCAAACTGGATTACAAGCTAAATACGAGTCAACAGTGTAACATTGCTGAAAAAAAGCAACTATCATTCTGGGATGTATTAAGAGGAATGCTGTAAGCAAGACATGAGAAGTAATTCTTTCACTCTACTGTATGCTGATTAGGCCTCATCTGGAGTATTGTGTCCAATTCTTGGTGCCACCTTTCAGGAAATATGTAGCCAAATTGGAGAGAGTTCAGAGAAAAGCAACAAAAATGATTAAAAGTCTAGAAAACATGACCTATTCAGAAGATTGAAAAAATTGGGTTTGTTTAGTCAGGAAAAGAGAAGAATGAGAGAGAACATAAGAGTTTTCAAGTACATAAAAAGTTGTTACAAAGAAGAGGGAGAAAAATTGTTCTCCTTAACCTCTGAGGATAGAACAAGAAGCAATGGGCTTAAATTTAAGCAGTATAAATTGGATATTAGGAAAATCTTCCTAATTGTCAGGGTGGTTAAGTACTGGAATATATTGCCTAGGGAGGTTATGGAATTTCCATCACTGGAAATTTTTAAGAGCAAGTTAGACAAACACCTGTCAGGGATGGTCTGGTGCTGGCCGCCGCTTCCCGCAGCGCCCATTGGACCAGCGCGGCGAACCGCGGCCAGTGGGAGCCGCGATCGGCGAACTGGCAAATAAACAAACCGGTGGGGCCCGCTAAGGGTGCTTACCCTGCGGTGCCGCGTACCAACGTTGCTGATACCTGCTCTAGACAATATTTAGCCCTGCCATGAGTGCAGAGAACTGGACACAATGACCTCTTGAGGTCCCTTCCAGTCCTACGATTCTATGTATCCCATTTGCTTAAAGTACTAAATTAAAACGCAGTCTGCCCGGCCTCAGGAGGCTCACTTTCTCCAGCCAAACTGTAGAGAACTCAACCCTTCCCCACCCATCCCAAACAGAGAAGCAGCAAAATCTGTCTTATAGGACTGTGGCATACAAAACAGAAGACCAAGACATGTACTTGTTTATATGAATGATTATTTCTACCAATCCACGATAGTGAGATTTCAGTCACATGTTTTATGCATGGGTAGAGTGAAAAACTCCATACATCACTGTCCTGTACCAGCTCCATGGCAACGTTTAGGCCAGAGCAGAAAATGAGGCGTCATACAGTAAAGATACCACTTTATGTTGAAAAATGATCAATGACCTCAAGATATCAAAGACTAAAACAAATCCACAGCGAAGTATATCAGAAGCAGATATTCAGCCCAGTTGCGAGCAAGGTAATTTTCAAATTCATACTAAACGTAAATCTTCTTTATTGATTTAATCTGATTATTGTGCATTTTTGTCTAAACCACCGTAACAATTTCTAAATGTTACTGGCCACTGCAATATGGAAGCTACAGCACCAGATTCTAGTATGCTAAATATCTATTAAATACCCATGGAAGGGATGCTATCAGCCTCAGAAACATTTCAATTTAAACCTGGCCATGGCAGTTATGGGCATATAAATATTTATAGCAAATAAGAAGCAGAGATCACATTTCTGAGAGGTTTTTTCCTCTCCCATAAATCAGCTGAAATCTAAGCATTCATGCTTTGGAAGATGTCCATCAACTTATTATTTGAGAAAGTGGCTTAACCTGGAAAGTGGCCTAGAATGAGATTCTGCGCTGCCTCTCCAAGAGGCACAGTGCAGAACTCACAGCCAAGGGAGCAAAGGCAAATTTAGGCACTCCTGACCCTGAGGGGGCTAGAGAGGCCCACAACATAACTAATGGGTTGTCTACACTTGGAGTTGGGAGTGAGGGTGATCCCCAGCTGGAGACATACCTGTGCCAGTTCTGAACTAGTGGGCTAAAAATACAGTGGTGGGATGGGCTAGCTCTAGAGAGCACATGCTCATCCAAGATTATAGAAAGGTGCTTGGGGAGGCTAGCCCCTCCCACTAACTCTATTTTTAGCAATAAGCTGAATCAGAGCTAGTACAAGTGTATCTCCTCACGCTAGTTTTCACACACACAGCTCAAAATGTAGCCATACTCTGAAGCTTGTGGGGGTCGCTGTTTTAAACTATGCCAGCATAGTTAATGCAGCAAAACTTATGAGCAGACAAAGGCTTCAGACAGCTCTAGGGACCTCTCTAAACTATAGCAGCCTCCTAGGGCTTCCCATTGTCTCCACAGCACAGAGTCAGCAGCAGGGCTGCAATCCACAGCATTCCCATATTCAACGCCATCACCACCACGCCCCTACACCAGGGCTTGTGAGGTGTCGGGACTGCTCTTCTGCAGTTCCTGCACCAGACCACTTCACGCAGCTCTGACCCTTTTACATGGCGTAAACAGGCAGGAACAGAAGTGAGACCCTCACCCCAGGTTTCAAAACATTTAAAGATAAATAATAATTGTGTATTTATCTAACCCTTTTAGCCAACAATCACAAAGCACTTAAAATATTTAGAACCCTAAGGTTTTGCTATATTTAGCCATTTTGGTGCTTATTTTATGCATATTAGGATGACAGCTGCAAAAAGATTAACATTTAACTAAAGACATCCTCACTCTTTTGTCCCTTTAAGTGAGAAAATATTTAATATTTGCACCATAAATCAAAAGATTAGAGCAGCAGGATTTGAAACTATCAAAATGGCATTCACCTGGACATCAGATATAAAATTGTTTTACATATTTTTGCCTCCATCTCCTTGCTTATTACCATTTTCAGTTGAAAGTTGAACCCTACAAAAAAATCAATGTACTTTCAAAGGACTGAAACGTACAATTTTGGAAATATCAGCTCCTCATTATGCATGATCAGTGATTTATCAGTGTAAAACTGTAAACTCTAAATAAGTTAATAAAGGACACTGATCTCCTTTTAGTGTGGCCCACCTTTGGTTCTATACCTTGTCTCATGCATCCCGCAAATAAGTTTTAAGAGCTGTTCCTCACACAGTTCAAAACAGGAAAGAAGACATTTTTCTGGGAACTGAACCATCTGGTGAGATCATAACACATCTGTAGTCCACCCAGGACTTCATAACTGTAAGCAGTGACAGAACTCGAATCCATCCAGCAGCACAGGGCCCTGTCACTTGAGCTAAAGGAGAATCTCCTTTTGTTGTAAGAGAATCAGGTGTGCTCTCTCCCACACACACTCAGCTGAGCAAGTCTGATGTTCCATCCAGCACAGGAGACGGGTGTGCACACACAAGTGGGTGTTGTCCATTACATAAAAGTGCTACAACAGGAAAACTGCCCTGGTTTGCTTATTGCAATTTGCACAGAAAGTTGCACCATGTGCTCCACTTTCAATTGAAGTCCCAAAACCAGTGGAAAACAGGATTTTGACCTTTTTTCCCCATATACATATTGATGAAGAATAGCATAATTAGAACAACAAGAAAAAACCTTCAGCGTGTGAACGTGTCATTACAAATCTCCAGAATACAAGGTTGTTCAAAACTACCATCAGCAAAAAAACAGTGGAGGTCTCCTATCCCCACAGATGAATTCAGTTACTGCGCAAAGGAATACCACCCAGCCCCTTCTCTATTGCAGACTCTGAAGTGCCTTTGTTCTACTGGCACAGCACTCTGTCAGTGACGAGACTACAGGCATCAGGAATGCAACACTGAGTCTAGGTTTGGTTCTACATACCTGGCACATTAGGAAAACCTGAAGTAGTCAAAAGGCTTTATAAAAAAATATCTGGTGTGTCCATGTATCTATCTATATTATATACTGTCATCGTTCTCAACCTTTCCGAACAAATATACCTGTTTAGCAAAAACCTGGTCTATACCAGTCAGTTCCCATCACTTCTCTATTCAATTATATTAATTCTTCCAGCAATGGAACTTTGGGTGCTCCAAACATCAGTTGCACAAACAGATGGGAAGCAAGCAGTGTTGGGACTTTGGGCCCTAGCACAAAGCCAGGGAAGGAGGAGCCTAGAATAACAATACTGGAGTATTGCAGTACTTAAGAGCCCCAAATTATTGCATGTAATAAATGTTAAGTCCGTATACGGTGCTTGCTACTTTAAATACACAGTACAGACGTTAATACTTTCTTACTACACTCGGGATGAAATATTGTTATCCCCATTTTATAGATGGGGAAATTGAGACAAGGCTACACAGCAAGTCAGTGGTAATACTAGGATTAGAAATTGGGAGCTCCTGTGCTCTTTGATTAAAACCCTGCTGCCAGTCATGTGCATGCACACATGCAGTTGAGATCTGGGGACAAATTCTGCTCTCACACTGGTGTGAGCCCAAAGTAACTACCTTGGGATCAAAGAAGTTACTTGGATTTACCCTGCCCATGGAACAGAACTTGGTTGTTGGTCCCTACGTCAGATATACAAAACCAATCCCGCAAGGAGTCTGCAAAAGGAAATTGACGAGAGCTTGGCATACAAAATACACACCTTAAGAAGAGGCATTGCAGCTCGGCATCGTGCAGTTTTTGTGTTTTTTAGGAAATGAGATTCATCCTGAAACAAAACAAGCAAGAAAATGAATAGAGCTAAGCCTTGAGTCATAGCTCAACTCTGGGATAAAGAACAAATTCCCAGCAGCCTATGCTGCATAATACTTCAAGCCTATCATCCCCAAGCAGGTTTCGGTCCCTGGCTGGCCAACATCATATTCTGAATGTGAAACCATCATGAAAGGGGTAGGACTGTCTGCAAATTAACAGGAAGGGGAAACAAACATTAAGACACGAATCGTGAATGATCATAGCCAAGAAAGCACATGGAGAGAAGAAATGAAAAGAGGCAAAGAATTTCCACCACTGATCTTCATTTGCTACTGCGTGTCCTTGCTTTAAATGCAAAACTCAGGGGAGCCCTCACATTGCTGCCTCCCTAAAATGAAAGGGTTAATGAAAAGCATCAGAAGTATGGAAATCTAATTAGGAACCAACTGTTTTGCTGTTAGGGCTCTCCAGGTGGATAATAACCTCCCGCTGAGACGTCGCTCACAGAATAGACTAAATGGCCTTTGTTGTAGGTAGGCAGAACTTGAAAGACAACGAGGAAATTGGCACCCTCGAAGGGTACATTCTCATCTTGATGCGTGTGGATGAGTGAGCAGCTATGCATAGAGAGGATGATACACCATTTAGCCTCCAAGGCACATCTTTCTCAATCCTGGGTTAGCAAGAAGGTAATGTTATTATGACAGCAGGAAGCAGAGGAGGACTGGAAGAGAAAAAGGGAGGGAGGCTAAACACTCAGTGGGGCCATTTTGATCTACAGGACATATCCAGGATTTGAATCTGCTACACACGTGCAGGAATAAAATATCTGCCAATTTAGTGCAGATTAAAGGTATCGGACTGACTGCTCTATAGTCAGAGATCCTCTATCTCTGAGACAAGAAGTGACAATGTGAGTTTCCTCCATGCTGACATGGTGTCTCAGCCAGGACTCTTGCGAAATCAACAGAGGTGAGAGAAAAGTTCGGTCTCCAGCACCCAGGCTGTTCTCATCCTCTCCGCTGACACGGCCAACAACAGTAGTCATGTGCTTTTTGTGACAGAAACATCTGTTCACTGGAAACCAGGCAGAGAACACAAAACTCATTTCACATAAGATAACAGACATCAAAGTGTAATGACTTTTTGGCTCCTCTTGATCTAAGCTGGATTTGAAACAATATGAATTCTAAAAGGGTCCCATTAAACATTTATATACACGTATATTTATTTATTTTAATTAACTGGAATAGAGCTGAAGTCTACTTAAGGGTTTTCTATAATGGTTATCCCTATCGTATCTGAAAAATGCAGATTATAGAGCTGTCCATGAAAGTAAAGAGGGCACAGAAATGGCACATACACAAAAAGCAAGCCACACACTTGCAATGCAACTGAAGTCCAGCTGAAGCATGTAGTGTTAGCCTTGATTTTGACTATACTGCATTTTGATACTTTAGATCAGACTCTGAATATTATTTCAAGAGGGTTTTTTTGGTTTACTGGATACGTAGATAATGTAGCCAATGGTAAAATTCTATGAAAACCAGTGAAAGGTATGGCCCTTCTTCAAAACACATTCACTATGGCATTCATTGGGCAAAACACAATCCCACTGATCTTCCAACAGAGTATTGTTGGGAGCTCCAGTCACAGAAAGCATCTATCTTCCCCTTACAGTCAGTGGGAGCGGCTCACATCCAGCAGGGAAGAAACAGGGTTTCAGGATCTGGAGAGGAGGATAAGGAACACAGAACAGGGGAGCAGGAAACCTTATCTGAAAGGGTTTCAGGACCCCTCCCCATATATACACCTACATGTACTAGAGAAAGCTGAAGGTCACCCTGGAGTCTATACATGGTTGAATGTATAAGGGTCTACAACTTGCTGTGCAGAGCATCCAGTCACTACAAGGTTTCACTCTCTCCAAATGCCTGTTAACAACCCAGGAGATCCCTGCATGTATGTGCCTCCTAATTCCATTTAAATAACTAGGGGTGCTACTTACAATGATGATAATTTGGAAAGTGTCTTTGAGCTGCTTATCCATCTTGCTGAGGAGGTCGAAACTGATTATGTTGATCAGTTTTGCTGACAGGTTGTCTTTGCCTGTCAGTATGACGTTGGTGCTGTCTGGGCTCAGGGAGGGAAGCCACCTACGAAATGCCTGAGAAAGGAGAAGAAGTGATTAATAGGCTGCTGAATCTCTCTAGTGTCCTTCCTTTGTGGATCCCAAAGACCTTCTCAAGCTATAATGGAGCCTCATAACCACATCTTTGCTTCTACCCAACCTGACAATGGGTCTAATAATGTTTAAGTGACTTGCCCAGGACCATGCAGTGAGTAACTGGAAGAGCAAGCATCAGAAGTGGAGTTTCATGCTCTGGGCACTACACCAAACTCCCTCCCCTAGGATGATCAAAGCCTGCTTTCTCTTTGCTTCTTAACTCAGCAAGAACTCTGGCTGCAATCAGAAATGAACGTGATTGTCTACCAATTTTGCTACTTGTGCCCAAAAGCCAGAGCAGCAACAGAGTGGCATGGCCATTGTTAGCAGGGAGATTCACTGTTATTCCACCCACTAGTAAACATGAAGCCGTGAAAGTCACCAACTTACAAGCAGCAAATATTTTACATCACAGGAAAGTTTACAAAACTTTGCACCATGATACAGATGAAGAACAATTTCTCCGGGTCTTTTAAAAGTCTTTTTTCCCTTCTAAGAACCAGTCTAACAGAGTCGTCGTCTGCTGCTCTATGGTGGCAACTGAAATACTTGTGCTCATATTTCATCATGAAAGCCAGCAGCTAAATATCCGAGAAGGGACCACTGATTCTGGGTGCCCAATTTGAGATAGATTTTTCTTTTCAGGTGCCGAGCAATGAAAGTTCCCATCTATTCCAATGACTTCAGCCTCCCTGCAGCATTCAGTGCTGTTGATCATGAGATGCAGCTGCCTCTCCTGAAAGAGGTGGCCCGAGGTCTGGGCTAGTGATGCGCTAACATGGTTTGAATCCTTCCTGCAGTGATGTAGCTAAACAGTAACAATGGGAAAATCAAATCTCTGCCACTAGACCCCTCGCTTGGGCAGTTCCACAAGGATCAATTCTCTCACTGAAGAATTCCGTAGAATTCCCGGATTCCTCACTGACAATGAGCACTCTCATAGCAGCATATCTGAGTCATGCTTTTTACCATCTCTGCTCAGCTAGGAGACTCTGTCCCAACCTGGCCTTCATCACCTCTCAGCTGCACTGCAGTGATGTGACAGATTTGGGCAGGAAGCTTTCGGCGCTCTGGTAGTTGTAACTATTACAGAGCCCTGCAGCCGTCTCCACAGCAACACTGGCTTCTGCAAGCATATCAGACCTGCTCCCTGCTCTTACGCTGGTTTCCCCACAGAACATCGCTTCAAGTTCAAGGCCTCAGTCCTTACTTCAAGGCACTCAGTGTGCTGAATCCTACCTAATAGAGCCCAAAGCTCTGGGAAGACGACCATGGTCAACCACTGCACGTCGCTGGCACAGTGGAACTCTCTACAATAAAGGGTAAAGCTATCTCTGTCACAGACAGAGCTTTCTCGGGGGCTGGCCTGAGACTATGGAATAAACTCCCCCAGGAACTAAGGACCATCACAAAACTCACTACCTTCCATTCAAAGTGCAAGGTGAATTTCTTTGACCTTGCCTTCTCTAACATATACACATAACTACCTGGATTTTTATTTTTTTTTAAATCTACTATAATAAACGCTCCACTACACACACTTCGCCCTTGGGGAAAGGATGAGAGAACAAACACCGTATGAAGGTTAATACATGACTGGAAGGTGTTCAGATACCCCGATGATGCGTGTGGTATACGAGGCCGTCCAGAACAGGATTAGCGTTGCGAATGCTTAGCTCTTCTGAAAATCAGGACCAAAGACATTCCAAGATGGGCAGCCAAAAATTCAGATATCCTAAAAACAACACTCACTTTTTAAAAGGTTGGCCCAGATCTCCACCAGTCTCTCAAGGACGCTGCCCCTGCCTCCTTCTCTGTATCCCAAACATAAGGAATTTTACTCCCTCATTCACAACCCAGGTAAAAATCTAGATGCGCTTTCTGTACCTTGGCTGAGTGCCTGGATGCTTTGTTATACCAATGGCAGGGGAAAAAAGAGAACAAATTGTTGTGGTACAAAGGCTCCACCACACAACAAAATCCAACCAATTTACCCTATAGCCATCAGCATAGTGAACTACTGAAAAAAGCAGCCCAACAAGTCAGGCATGAAACTTATTAGCCTAAGGGCCTGAGGGCTTCTACTCTTCACTTTCTCCCAGCATTAATGAACATTTCACAGTTAAGAAAAGTATGCCGTAAAATTCTCTTGCTAACACAGGCTGTTAAATTGCACAGTAATTTCCCTCCAAGGACAGACCCCGCTGCCCTGCTTTCTTTCAGTTATGTGAATTTCCAATCCCTGAGAGCACCCATCTCCAGGTCCTAACCAATGTTCCCTCTCATTTTTTCCATCCACGTGTGGAATAAATTTCATTATGTGCACCAAGGTTATGTGCGGACATGTGCCGCCAGTAGAAACAAAAAGCGTAGATAGAACACAGATTTTTTTAGAGGTTACCATAGGGATAATTACTCCAGCCAGGACAGGTTAGGCATTTTAGAACTCACTCCTCAAAGAATTAAATTTAAGTATGAGAGAGAAATAAAAATTGTGAAATGCATAGACCAGCCAAAAAACTAAAATTGCACACTTTTAAAGAATAAAATTACAGAGAATGTATGTGCATTGCAGGAAGTTCCAAGTAACAACAGTAATAATATGTGTGTGTGTGTGTGTGACACAGACTGTGTGAGAGAGAGTCTGTGTGTGCGCTAACTGCTGGGAAAGTTTCTGCGAGACGTCGTGTGCTGTCTCTTTAAGGCACTCACTGAAAGCTCTCCTGTTCCCCGTCCTCTGCTCTGCAGAGACGGGGTACATGGGTAGAGGGAGAGACAGAGTGTGAATGTGAGTAACAGAGCTGGAGATTGTGTGAGCTGGCTGCTGGGGAAGTCTCAGAGACCGTGCACTGTCTCTTTAAGGCATTCACTCACCACCAGCCTAGTTCAGAAGCTCTCTCCTGCTCCGAGTCCTGAGTCTTGTCCCCTCTTCCTTGCCCTGTGGCGATTAGGTTCGGGGTGGCGGGAGGGACGGGACAGGAGGGTCCTGAGAGCAGCTACAGGAGCAGCGGGGGACACCCGAACACATGCTACTGGATGTGCACAGCTCTGCTAATCAAGTGCACAGCACTTGAATCACTCCTGGACGGTCACGTGACCGCGCAGCTTAGAGGGAAATGATGACAAAGAATTTTGAGGGTTTTGTAAATTAAAGCTGATGGGCCAAATTTTGCCCTGAATTCCCACGCTCGCTGAGATCAGTGGGAATTGCAGAACATACAGGACAGAATTTCCATAGCTGGAATTCTGCACCAGTGGAGACGTTGATAGAACCCACGTTGGTAGGTTTCAAAAGAAATGGACGATTGCTTGGATATCAATGGTGTCTTGGCCATTAATGAAATTAAGATACTAAGCTACAGTGATTCTGGTTCACGTTCACAAGGTTAAACCAACTACCATATATGGGGTCAGAGAGGCCATTAAGGCCATTTTGTCAAAGATCTTTTTCCTAACCTTCTTCTGTAACATAGAATGAGGATCATCCATTAGACTCAGGCAAGTATGTATCATAGGATCAGCTTCTTGCAATTACAGGAGATAAGGGAACTTCATCTCTTCCTATTTTTCCCCTTTATTATTCTAACTGGATGGTAGTTTTGCCACCCCTCATAGAATCCATACCAAACCCCCCCACACACACACACAGGTGAGCCCCCAAAAGTTCTATTTAAACATACAGTACCTCTGCCCAGGTAAATCTCACTGAGGAAGGTGTTACCACCAGCAACGGCCATTCCTTTCGGTAATATGCAGCAATACAGATAGCCTGGATAGTCTTCCCCAAGCCCATGTCATCCGCAAGAAGCAAACGGCCTTTTCTGGAGATGGCAAAACTGAAAGAACACAAGGCAGAAGGGTTACTCCTCTCCCCATCTTCCGCAGCCAGGGTTAGCACAATCCTTCTCCAGTCTAAGAAGTTCATCACTAAAGAAGAGGGAAGGGAAACAGCACAAGGCTTCTTTCACAGCCCCTTTGGTTTTATTTTTAAAGTATGTTATGACCGGCAAGGACCATATCCAGGACGAGCAGATAATTCAGTCTCCCTGGTTTGTGCAACCCTTTGTCTCCCTCTGCTAAGACAACAAAGGGGGACTGTTAGACTCAACGGTCATGGTGACTTTTGAGAGTCCAACATTTGTGCAGTGGGAACTGGACCAACCAACCAGTTGATTCCATGCAGCTCCTGAAAACTCAGTCTGAGTTAAGCTGAGGTTTCTCCTTCTTAAGCATCATCCCCAGCAGTAAAGGTTTTGCAGTTCATAAGAGACCTCCAGCAACATCTGTGCAGCCATATTGCCTTCTAATTCTACTTCCAATGACAGCCAGGCAGTCTCATTGCCTCCAGTGGATTTCCACAGGTTTAACTGACTGGAACTTGGTAAGCAAGGAACTGAGGGTGCAGAAGGGGAAATGAAATCCTGCTCACATACTGTGCTAGCTCTGCAGATGTAAGAAACTTATTTTAGTCACTAAGATCAGTAGACAGGGCTCTGAATACACACAGACAGGTTTTTTACATTACTGCTTTGCACTTCAGAATTGCACTTTTATGGAACCACTGGGATCACAGTGAATGTAAGAATGGTCATAGTGGGTCAGACCAACAGTCCACCTTGTGCACTATCCTGCCCTCTGACAGTGGTCAGTGTCAGATGCTTCAGAGGGAATGAACAGAACTAGGCAATTTAGCAAGTGATCCACCCCTTGTAATCCAGTCCCAGCTTCTGGCTCTCAGAGGCTTAGGCACACCCAGAGCATGGGGTTGCATTCCTGACCATCGTGGGTAACGGACAAAGAATTCATTTAGCTTCTCTGTAATGGCCTTGTCTTCTCTGAGTGCTTGTAGTGGGGCAGCTGCCCACTCCTGGGTAAACAGGGCTGTGGCAGGGGTCACGCAGCTCCCAGGCTGATGGGCATAGCAGCCACAGCTGTGGCTGGATCAATCAGGGCCCAGCTGGCCCTTATAAGAGGGCAGTGGGCCAGAAGCTGAAAACAGTCTCCTCTAGCTGTGGAGGCAGACAGGCCCGGCTGCTGGGGAGACTGAGAAGGTACTTGGAGTGGAGCAGGGCTGGGGGAAGGCCAGAGGAGTTGGGGAGCTCTGGCCTGGAAAACCCCCAGGCTGCCGGCCTAGTAGAAGGCCAGAAGGGGTACTGGAGTTGCAGGGGGCAGCCCACGGGTAGGCAGAGGCAGCAGACCCAAACCTTCCTCGCCTATGATGACTGGCTTGTACAGATTGCAGTCGGCCCCAGTGAAAGGGGGCTCGATGGTGACTGGCAGGAGCCCATAGGCTGAGGCAAGGTAGGGACAGGAGGTTGGGGGTTTCCCAGAGAGGTGAGACCCACAGAGACTGTTGAGGGGTATTGCCAACCGGCAGCATCCCAGGTAAGAGGGCACCGGGGTCCGGGAGAGACACGGGGGCCAGCGGACAGCGAGACACTGGCCTGTAGAGGGCACTCTGTGCTGCAAAGAGCTAATTCCTAGACGACCAGCAGGAGGCGCTGCAGAAGTGAGTCAACACACCGCTACAGTGCTCCTTCAGCACCTCTCTCATCCAGTGGCCCCACTGATTGTTTGGCAAGCTACCCGCTGCTGATGTATTTAAACATTTTTTGCTGTTAGTTTGTGTGTCTTTTGCTAGTTGTTCTTCAAAAAAATTTTTTTTGCCTGCCTACTTACTGGGCCCCAAATGATTAAGATGTTCATTTTATTCCATCACTGCACCACACCTCGAACCAAAAATTAAGATGAAGCCTTGCTCTTAGGCCATTCAGTTATACTTCGGTATCAGAGAAGGCTCTGAACTGTAAATTCTTCATTCAGTGTGTATGGTCACTTCCTTTGGCATTAATGAGACTGAGCAACGAATATGCCATCTTTGGAGGTACAGATGCCAGGGCGCTACAGTACTGTGACAAAACAGACTGGTTAAAGAAACCATTTCAGTCCTGCTTCTGAATGACTGATTTTGCTGGGGTTGAATCAGACCATTAAAGAAGCTTGAATTGCTCTTTCGATGATACTACTAAACACTTACCTACTCTTCCAGAGTTTACCCTGAGCAGACTATAAAAACATTGCTAACAGCCCTATGCAAATATCAGAGGCTGGGGATTTAGCTGTGATATTTTGCTGCTTGATACTGCTAATAAAGTTGCTCCCTCCACATATAATCAGTTGTTTTAAAATCGTCCTTGGATTCAGTTTTGCAGAGAAAGAGAGAGAGAGAAAGAATCAGCTAGTGCACTTGGGTACAGAAGCTGAATTTGTGAGAAAAGCAAATGATGCATGTGCACATCCTCTGCCCGGAGAGGCAAATCAAAGATGTGCCGAAGAGACAGATTTACATGACTTGGAAATATTTCACACCGGTAAACGCGATTTCCTGCCCAAGTCATCCTGAGAAATTCCGGATACATTCCGAGTAGACACGTGCAATGGGCGTCATTACCCTTCTATTCAAAAACGAATGGGGTCTGTACCAAAGTCCAGCACCCGCTTGGTGAAATTTGGATCCAAACCCATCTCTGACGGATCAGAGAAAAAAATGCAAACATCACGCTGACGGGAAATGCCAAACCATAAACACAGACCTAGCTCTTCACGGCATGTGAATGGGACCTACTTCACGCCTTCTCTCTGAAAGGGCATGAGGCTCATCACGATCTTGGAATCCACCGCTGAAAGGTCAGCTTCGGGAATGTCTGAGACACGCAAGGCGGGCTGGCCAAACTGCGGTGCAAAGGCTTGTATTACTGGCTTGGGGAGCGGTTCCACCTCCACCGACAGAAGGGCCTGGACAGCTTCCACTGAAAAGAACAAACAGCAGCCCGTTAGCTGAATGGGGATCATATATGGAATATACACTAGTGGCAGGGGGACATTTTGGCCCCACCAGCATGATGCTACTACACTTATCCTAAATCAGCTCAGGAAAGTCTTGCCTGATCCAATAGGGATGGCCCAACTATGTTACCTAAAATCGGTTTTCAAACCCTGGGCTGCTAGCTACCCACACATGCAGATATAGTGGCCAAGCACAGCGCTGCTTGGCCCTGTTTTCCCGTGACAACTGCTGCCAGCACAGCTCCCCAGTCCAGTGGGAACAGGAAGTTTTTAATACTGTATTTTAACAGCCAGGGCACAGCTTACTGCACAGGCAGCCTATAGCACCTTGCTCAAATCCTTATTTTTATTGCTGAATAACAGAGTTTCCGTAAGCACTGTAGAACTGAGGTTTTGATCTCATGCAGCTTCAGAACTCTGAACTACCAGACCCCTGGGGCCTCCCTCTGCAGAGAGTTCCTTCTCAATTATCTGAGCAGAACTGATTTGAACTGCCGTTACCTGAACAGAGTCACATCCCCAGCCTAAAACCTCTCCTTGTCAATGTATCCCTGTGTAAAAGCTGCATAGAATTGGATTGTGTCCACCCTCCATCGTGCACCACTCATCTTAACTTCTCTGGGAAGGAACTGTCTTCATGCTGTATATGTTTGTACAGTTCCAAGCACAATGGCTATCTGACTAGGGACTCTGGGTACTACCACACTGCATGTATTGAATAATAAATAGTAACCCTGTTTCAAATAAGACAGGGCTTGATAGAACACAGGATAGGCGGCTCTAGGCGGGTTTCAGGATTGGGAGAGAAATTTTGACAATTTTACACTTTTTGAATGTACCCATGACTTTGTTTTGTAACCACGTCACAGAAGACGTTACAAATACATTAGGCTAGCACTGGGCTTTGAAGCCTAGTTCAAGCAACATACTAACGTTTTTAAAAACTTTCTTTCATGCATGGACATACCACATCTTTAGGGAAGCTGTACTGGATTTTACTCTCTGCCATGAAACTATCACTAAAAATCAGAACATTTATATCCTTCTCCCATACATCAATTTGAAAAGAGACGCTGCACAAGCCTTTTTCCAATGCTGTACCAAGATCCCACATATCCCTCGTGCAAAAAATCTGGGGTTTAAATCTTTTATAGCCACAAGTTGGAGGTCAAAATTTCACAGCATTCAATTTTCAGACACTCTTATTTCACACCCCTCCATTCCTTCTCCCTCATAAAAGCAAAGTGAACAACTCTTTTTCCTCTGAGAGAAAATTGTTAAGAATTAATATTAAAACACAATTTTCTGGTTCTAATCTGGCTAGTGCACATTTTAAACTGATTTTTCTTCACAATTTTTTTTGACTACTTAGAGAAATCAAAACACATTTCTGCATTATACCAAACACACATGCGTGTATCCCCACACAGTGCTATACCATGCTTGTGTGCAATGCACACACAGCCTCCATTATTTCTGGAAGCACCTCTTTATTTTTAAACCATTAAAGTAGGAAATTGGGGGAATATAGAAAACTTCCAGCTGTACAAACATATGGAGCTACTCAAATTTCAATGCGTGCCTACTGATTTTATGTATTACAACTGTGTGGGCATCAAATATGCCTCCAGACTGCAGACTTTTATTTTAGTTTCAGTTCTCTCTAGAGCAGAGGAGCAGATTGGATTCTTGCTACACAAGTAAAAAATCCTTATTTGAAAGGCTTTCACTTTGTGATTGTGTGATGGTCTGAATGTCCCAGCTCTCCAGTTTACTCTATACTCTTTCAATAGTGGGAAATCTCTCCCCCTAAGTATATCAAAAGCCTGTTATGACACTCACAAACTTACTTACTGCGTCACTATAATTGCTACAATTTCCTACATGATCATTCTGATGTTATTGTTCTGCGGAAAAGCTAGAAAAATCATTAGGATGCATCTGCAGCCAGCGTGATTCATCCAAGAGTCATTTTTTACAGAACCGACCTTTCACCTAAAGATGACTGAGTAACTGGGCAAATAGATATTAACCCCTTGGAACAGTTCCTGACAAAAGGAAAATCATTGCAGAAGATAAGGTACAGGCACCAAGCCGTATTTTATTTTTTTGCTGGGGTAAGCGAAGAGGGACAGAGCTTTTCGCCAGGTGCATATGAGAGGGCTGCAAACTCCTCACACGTGTTCTTCTAGGACACCATCCAAAGGGGCCTTTATCCCTTTCCATGGACCTGGCCCCGCAAGATACTGAATGCTTCTTCTGACGTGATGCAAGCCCTCATCCCTCAGCAAAGCCTGCCGACTGAAAAAAGACCGAGCAAACTCAGCACCGAGCAGGAACGGCTCATCACCCGATGAGATCCGGCCCTTTGCACGGGCCCAGTCCTGCAAGATGCCGGGCATCCTCAACTAGCCTCCACTGTGTAACTCCGTTCTCCCATCCTGTTAGGGTCTTTATACTGTAGTTTCAGAATGAAGGCTTGTTCACCCAAGAATCTTTTACCTCTTCACCACCATAAAGCACCCTCTCCTCTAATGCTACATCCAGCATCCTGGTATCCAGGTCCTTGATTGCCATTAGTATTCCTAACGCACTCCTCACTAGAGTGGACAGGAACTCACTTAGTAAAAATGCTCCGTTAACACACAGTAATGGGGTACACTACTGGAATAGCACTAAGCTGCAGGATTTTGGACCATGACTGTACAATCTTCCACAACAGGATTATAACACCGTTATTGGGCATCTCACAATTTCCTTCTAGAGCTTATCCTGCTCTAACTACGCAGCCTTATATTTCAGGAAGTACGAGGGCCCACAGCAAGCAGAGCGTAACGATAAGTAATCATTATAACACTGAGTGCTCATGTACTGCTTTTCTTCTTCAAAGTACTTTCCAGACATTAACGAAACACACACAACTAAGAAGCAGGCGTGCTGGGAGCGCACTGCTGTGAGAGAGCTATTTGCAAAGCGTATCCATCTTTTAAAAGAAATACAATTTTACACCCTGCTGGGTGGGTCAAGAATTGTGTCAACACCACACATGGGTGCGAAGGGAGAGGAGCCTGTCTGTTTGATTGTGCCCAGAAGTGAATGTTATGGCTATAGACTACGCCTGGAACGTACTTCTAAATAGAAAAATGATGCTCTCTCACTCATTTTATTCAAAAATATTTTAAGTGCCCATCATCTTAGATCTGAGCTTTTCAGAGGAATATGAAAACATGCAGGACGTGACTGCTCTGTGGGAGCCTGCTGAGTCAGTCTGATCACTTCATTGAAACTCAGCAACCTGGATTCTAGCCTGCCTTATACATCAACTACAAACGTGTTGGCTGAGTTCCGACCACAGAGACTTCACTTCTAGCCATACGGTATAAACCTGAACAAAACCACCCTGACAGTCGGCACTCAGACCATGGCTCTGACAGTGGCAGTTATGAACTGAGCAAACTTGATCTGAAAAACTCAGAAGATGAAAGTCACCAGCATGATATTCTCCACAGTAAGCAAGTCCTGCAATGGGCTACTTTCAGGGGTGTGGGCAGAGCACTCAAGCCCGCATATCCCTTGCTCACCACAGGTTGGGGGTGACTGTGTGCCAGCTGCAGAATAGGCCAGCACAAGAGAGGAGGGTGGGAAACTAGGGACGGGCCAGGGTAGAAGACACTAAGTGTATTTCTACACAGCAACTAGACACCCAGGGCTGGCCTGTGCTAACCGACTTGGGCTCGGGCTACGGGGCTGTTTCTTTGCTGTGTAGACTTCTGGGTTTGGGCTGATGGCCAGGTTCTAGGACCCTGCGGGGGTGAGAGTGTCCCAGAGCTTGGGATCCAGCCTGAACCCAGAAGTCTATAGACTAACAAAACAGCCTCCCAGACTGAGTCGGCGGGCATGGACAAGCCGCAGGTTTTTCTTTGCTGTGGAGACGTACCCTGTAAGTGCAACTGTACAGATCCAGTGACCAAGAGTTCTGCAGAGATGGACATGTAGGGCCGGTAGCCCCTATTGCAGCTTGCCTACAGATCTGGGGAAGGAGATAGACAGTGAGGGAAACCATTCTCCTGCCACTGTTTAGTTCCCTCTAGATCTGAGAGAAAGTTACTTTAGGACCCTCCCCCTGTTACTAATTCACTTTCATAAGTATCATCAGGCACTAAAAAAATATATGAAATACAAACAACAGAAATTCTACACCTGCCAGAGATCACATCTTCATATGCCTTTGTGCAGCATCTCATACAATGGAGCCCTGAATGGGCCTCCAGCAGGCTACCATAATTATTACTAATATGCACATATTACAACCAGGGTTCTGAGTTCGCGTAACTCACACAAAAATCTATTTGACAGGGCAACAGGGCAGCCAGCACGGGAGTTCATTACCACTTCAATCCCCTCTCCTTGGAGCAGCTTATCCCCAGAAATGGAACTAGAATTCGGTCACCGTCCCAAGAAAACAGACCCCACTAGGAAAATGCAGCTTCTCACTTAGCCTTGGATAGTCCTCCAGCAGGAAACTCCATTTTCTGGTCTTCATGTCTGCAACAGTCACAATAATAAAATAATCAAATGTTGTCAGAAAGGATGTTTTAAAAAAAAAAACATCATCTGACTCTTCCATAAACAAGCAGCGACAGCAGCATTCAATATTTTCTCCATTTCACAACTGCTTTGAAACTGTTTCCACCTTGGCCAGTCATTTTTTTTTTTAAACCATCCTACCCCATGCTAACCAAATGGTTCTGAGGAAAGGAGCACATGTTCTCAGCAAAGTACATGGGCAATTAGACCCCAGCTGACTTTCAGAGAGTAGTAGCTAGTTGCACGGCTGCCTCATTCATGGGTCCCCGAAATGCAACACTAGGGCCAAACTTGGCCTGCATTTCTGACGGCAGTTGCATCTTCCTACAAGTCCAGGGTGGGTAAAAAGCTGATCCACTGCAAGCAGGCAGCATGATGCAGCAGACTGGGCACAGGCTTGTGCGTCAAGAGGCCTGGGGTCTGTTCCCCGCTCTGTCACTGGCCGGCCATGACACTGGACAAGTCACTTCACCTCTTTGTCCCTCAGTTTGCTTGTCTGCAAAGTGCGGATGGGGATACTGAACTACCTTTGTAGTTCTAAGGACTCCTCGTAAATATTAGCATGGCTGCTGGTGATCTCAACCAATTCGAGTTCATTATCTGGGAGGATCATGCACGTTTCCACACTGACTCATTCTGGTCAAATTCAGCACATCCAGCACTGAAATAGGGTCCTTGGAATTTGTCTCTGAACAAAATGAGGAGCCATTCATGCTGTTACAGACCAAAATAGTGGGCACAAATGTTTAACTATTCCACGATTATTACAACAGCTACCAAAACCCTCCCTGACATGGATCTTATTCTTTCAGCCTGTCCAGAACAGATTTGCTCTTCTATACGACCTTTTACCTTTCAATCCAAAAGCATTAGTGAATATAGCCAGCACCAACAATGCCATTACATGAATGCAGCAATCAAACTAGAGACTCACCGTAATTCCTGGAATTCATCTGTTTAAACACTTCAATAATTTCTGCAGCATACCCAATATCAACCTCAAAGCGGGAGCGCGAGATCAGAACACACTTTCCCCTGACGGTGGCAGAGGGTTTCTTCCAGCCGCTGAATGTCTTTAAAAAGGATTTCGAGCTGGGCCCACTGCTGACAGACTGAGAACAAGTAGCTGGGCCAACTGCATTCATCTCTTCAAATGGTACCAAAGTCACTGAGGAAAGCGGCTTCACTGCTTCCACTAGGGGGAAAAAATAATGGCTTAAAGGGAAAGAATAAATGAAAAATTGGGCAGACCATGAAAACTTCAATTCCCCGAGGGACAGAAAGAGGAGGAGCTAAACTGAACCCAAACAAAAGGTGCAGGATGATTTGGGAGGAGGAGGGAAGAGAGATCAGCAAAGCAGGCCATGCTCCTCTTGAGGGTAAAAGGGGACAGCTGGTCTTGTTTCCCCTACAGAGCAAGAATCAGGGAGCTCAGGTGAGGTTCCTCTTTCTCCCCCATCTTACAAACTCAGAGGCCAGTCCTTTGTGAATTGAGTGATATGACAACAGTAAAGCTTCCTTCTCTGACATTCTGAGCTACTGATGAGCTACAAAAGCTTAAGGTTTGGGGGCTTTTTTAATTTGGAAAAGTAGATTTTTGCCCCCCTGCCTCCTCTCCCCCCACCAATAATTCCACACAGATAAAATGGATTTTCATCCAATTTCCTTTTTTTTGAAAAAGGAAAAAGGAAAAGGAAAGCCATCTCCAAACTGAACCAAACCATGGGAAATTTCATCTCCAAAGCAGAATTTCAGAAGAAGCACTGAACAAGTGAAAAGCAAGGCTTTCAATTAAAGCCTGTACGGAACTAATTTTTATCAGATTCTTGAAATCTAATATAGCTACAACCCACCCCTGCTTTAAAAAATTGGGGGATGGGGGGAATCTCTCTATTTGTTCATTTTGTGTACACTTTATTTCCCCTATTTGATTGGGTCTTTCACAAACAATAAAAGATGGAAAGTTTTTTTAAAAAAATATACAGGGAAGTGTAATTGTAAAACCACAGAAATTAGCAGGGGAAGTTACAGAACCTGCCACTATTTTTCAAACTATTCTTTTAAAAACTGCCTACATTTCAAGTCGAAAGAGCCCATTTAACCATAGTGTAAGACACTCAGGATTGTCTTGGGTAACCATCTACTCATAGGGATGCCAGCAGCTGCTTTTCACCAGGTGCCTTTTACCATAAGCTCACGCTTCAGGCTAAGTTGACAAGACATTTTAAAAAAAGATGACGTACAATTTTAAAATGGTCTATTTAGACTGTAAGCTGTGTGGGGCTAGGACTCTGTTACACAGTTTAAGATACAGAAGAGAGCCACCTGTCAGTGCTTGAATAGCAATCTGCATGGGAGGTTAAAATTAGGCCTTAAGAGTGGACTTTTCCAAACCACTGGCCTAAATCTGCTCCCATTGAAATCAACAGCAGTTTTACCATTGACTTCAAGGAAAGCAGAGTTGGTTCAAGACTGCGTGCTTTTGAAATGCCCACCTGAAAACCACGGTTGCAACCATCTCAAATCTTCTCTAGTCCACCGTGATGAAAACCATCCCCTGATATTCCAAATTCTGAGGCAACCACAATGGGAACCTCACAAAGCCAAGAAGAGCATGCCATTTCACTTCCCACACTCCCAACAAACAGGAAAAGAAACAGCTTCATGAAACCTACATTTAGTTTACTGTTTAAAAGGGTGGCATCAGATTAAATCATTCAGTAAAGTATTAGCCAGCCCAGCACTTCTGGAATATTTTCATTTTCTCTGCATGAACCCATACGAACTACTTGCATAAACTCAGACATATACTGTGGTTTGTTTGCCCCGAAACATGCAGTTAGCAAGTGGAGAAAGCATATACTTAGCATTTAGATTTACACCTGGAAACCCAGTTAAGATTCACAGCAGACCCTCAAAAGCCCCATGCCTGGAGAATGGGTTTTCTTTTCGAACAGTGCAGCCCTGTCGTTACTCCAAGCAATAACACAGCCAACAATAATCATGCAAAGATGAGAGACAGAGACTTTGATCCTGCATATCACTCCATAGGTCTGCTCACTTACGGAGACTTCTGTAGTCTTCTAAACTAAAATTCCAAATCTTCGTAGCAGGATCTGAAATTGGACAGAATTTGAGTCATTTGGGAATAGAAACAAACAGTGCTGTTAAAGGCTTTGTAATTAAAGAGAATCTGGTCTGTTTATGCAGACACTTCACATGTACCTGTCAAAAGCACTGTGCATTGTTATTACAACTGCAGGGCAGCTGGAAATACAGAGAGACTCTGCAGTGGGATAGCAAAACAAATATCCACACAAATATGAGAGGAGTGTGGAAGTAAATCACTGCGCTGACTGAAAAGGATAAAGGATTTTGTAAATAAAGGTGGGTACAAATATTTGTGCACAGCCTTGGATGTTAAGGAGGAGAACCTGGAGGACATTCGGAGGGCTGGAGACCACAGTATTAGCCGGGTGCTGATTACAGATGAGTTAAGGGCCAATGTGGGCACAAGAATAAATGGATATACGTGGGCCATCAAAAAGTTTAGGCTTCAAATTAGGCTAGGTCTATACTGTGCACCTTACATCAGCACAGCTGTGCTGCTGTGAGGTATGCAATGTAGCCGCACTTTGTTGGCAGGAGAGAGGTCTCCTGCTGTCAAAACAGAAACACCCCCAACAAGGGGTGGTAACTTTGTCAGAGGGAGAGCGTCTCCTGCTGACAAAGCATTGTCCACACTGGCACTTTTCATTGGTAACACTTTTGTAAGTCAGGGAGGTACCTTTTTTCACACCCTAACTGACAAAACTTTTATGATAAAAGTGCAGTGTAAACATAGCCTTAGATGCAGGTTTCTAACCATCAGAGGAACGAAGCTCTGTAACAGCTTTCCAAAGGGACTAAAACTAAGTTGTTTCAAGACTGAGCTCGATAACTTTATGGAGGGGATGGTATAATGACGTTGCTATAATGGCATATGGTCCATGAGTGACTGCTCTTAGCAAATATCTCCAGGGGCCGGATATGCGGCATTAGATGGGGAGTGCTCTGAATTACTACAGAGAATACTTTCCCAAGTGTCTGGCTGGTGGGTCTCACATGCTCAGGGCTAACTTATTTCCATATTTGGGATCCGGAAGGAATTTTCATGGCGTGTGATTGGCAGAAACCCTATGGGGGTTTTCACCCTCCACTGCAGCACAGGGCATGAGCCACTCACTAGTTTGAACTACAGTAAATAGTAGATTATCTGTAACTTGAAGTCTTTAAATTGAGATTTGAGGTCTTTAGTACCTCAGCCAGAAGTTATGGGCCTATTTCAGGAGTGGGTGTGTGAAATTCTGTGTTCTGTGATGTGCAGGAGGTCAGACTAGATCATCATGATGGTCTCTTCTGGCCTTAAAGACTACGAGTCAATCAACTGTTCAAGAGCAACTGAAACAAACTGACCATTTCTCCAATACCAATTTCCAAAATACTGCTTCCCCACCCCACTCAAAGGTTCTGACTAAAACTGGTAGGAATTTTTTTTGTCAACATAATTTTCTGTCAAAAAGTACCATTTTGACAAAAAAAAAAATGTCCATGTTCATAGCAAGTTAAATGAAATTTTCCATTTGTTTCAAAATGAAAACATTTTTGGGATGAAAAGCTCTCTTTTTGTTTCAAGTTGACTTTTCATTTCAAAATGTACTTTTTTAAAATGTAATTTTTTAAAAAAGGTCAAAAATTGGCATTTTAAATTTACTGGAATTAAACATTTTGATTTACTCAAACAACAATTTATTTTAAAAAAATTATTTTGTGAAAAATTTCAAAAAAAAAATCCCCAAATCAGGATAATTTTTCCAAAATCTCAAATTTTTTTGCAATAACCAGCTCTAGTTCTGACCTCTTGAAGTCACAAAACATCTCAGGATACTTTTTATACAAGCGGGGGTGGGGGGGGGCAGTTAATGGAGATTATCTTGGCTAAATTCCAGTCTGAGTTATTTACTCTCTGAATCCTTCTGCAGTTTCAAATACCTTACTTTTCACATCGCCCCCAAGAACTATATAATACAATGTCATTGCCATATTCCACCCCTGCAAATAGCTGCATTTCTGTTATGCATAAGGTGATTTCTGTACAGTTCCTTAAAGAGACTGATATACTGACTTTTCTTAGGAACAACAGGGGCATAAACCAACCTAAAGAAATTGTTATAAATCATTAAATGTTTTCTTACCATAATTTTTGCTAGGTATGCTCTTAAACACAGCAATGAGTTCCGCATGGTAGCCTACTTCAACCCGGAATCGGTCTTCTCTGTGCTTCACGCACCTTCCTTTGATAACACTGGGTTCTTTTGTATGACAGGATACTTCCAAGGTAGAGCCCACACCACCAGCACCGGGCACATTCTGCATCTTACCCTCCTTCAATGGAGTGGCTGGCTGTATATTGTCACAGAACTGTGAGATGCTATCCTTTTTGGGAGAGGCGCCACAGGTTGGTTTCCCTGCATTTGTTGACATTTCAGAGTCACTCAAGGTAGCACTGCTGGGTGATGGCATATATTTCATGCCCACATGTCCACTGGCAGATTTGTTCAGACTTTGTAAACCTTTAACATCATCAGGGAGCTCATTAGCACTTAATCTAGAATTAGAAGGTTCTGTAGGTTTTTTGAATGCTGGGTGGTACTTGGGTTGCTCTGAACCTGAATAATGTTGATGGGAAGAACTCAAAGAATTCTGGAGTATCGGGAGGGACTGTTTAGTGCTGCACATTTGACTCCACAAATCTTGGTTTGAACCCTCTGAGCTATTCTCCTGTTGCACGCCACATGAACCAGCCATCTGCTGGGGTGTGTTAAAGTGATTATATCCTTTATGAACATAGCTCTTCTGTGCCACATGGCTGTTGGGAGTCTGCTGGTGTTGGCTAAAGAACCTAACATGATTGTCTTCCTGTTTCACACACTGATGTTCCAGTTGTCTTCGATAGCTTAGATTCTGCTGGTTGGACTGTTGGCTGGTAAGCCCACCAGGCCCTCCTTGCTGGGCTGCTAGTCTCTCTGCTCTCCTAGCCAAGGCCTTCTGTCTGTTCTCCTCGATTTTTCTCTTCTGTTCTTCCGTAAGGCCCGATGACATCTTCCACAATCAAAACGGTAGTCCTGAAACCTGTGTGCTGAATATTAGTGAGGAATCCGACTGTTCCTTTTACAGGACTGGAGGCGAACCTAAAAAACACACAAAACACGATGTCTGGTATATTTTAACCATTTGCATGGAAGTTATTTGTCTTTTATTGATGAAATGGTGCCACTGGCACCAAGACACCAGAGTGACTGCTGCAGTACGAATACCTAAAACAAAAGGAGGGCAACAGCATGGACTCATGGCTAGATTTAAGCCATATGCAATGTGGGCAACCATAAAGACACTCGCCTTTGGGGTCCCTGCACCCTAGACCTCCTTGCTAAAGCAGTGGAGGAAAAAAAAACAACAACAAACCCCTCCCCTCATCACTCCAACTGCCAAAGTCTTCCCCCAACCCCACCAAGATTTGTGCACATCCTGGAAATCCAATTGAGCCCCCGCACATGACCTCCCACAGGGCTTCGAACAACATAGGGCCAGGCCTACCTGGATGTAATCAGAAAAAATGTCTGAAGAAATCTCTCATCCATGCAGCTAGCCGGAAATCAAGGGCCTTGACTCCTAATGAAAATAAGAAGCATTGTATGACCCTTCATCCTCCCAGCTCAGCCTCTTGCAACAAGTGGCAAACACAATTTGAGCCCCATAATTCATGGCGCAAGGCAAGGGCTCACCTCCTGCCTTGGGAAATTTACACTCCCAGCACCAGTGGCACTCCCATAGCTACAGGTACCAATTCAGCCCCTTCCTCTGAAAAACTCGAGGGTTAGGGCTCATTCACCCCACCCTCTCCCAGACACTGGAGCTCACCCCTCCAATGCAGGGGTGCACTCCACCACCCCTCCTAGATGCTGAGGTTCCCCCTCCACCCCCCACCCCAGTTATTAGGGCTCACCCCCTCCTAGATACTGGGGTTCATCCCCACCCCTCCCAGCTACCGGAGCTTACCGCCATCCTAGATAGTGGGATTCACCTTCCACCCCCCACTCCAGCTACTAGGGCTCACCCCTTCCTAGATACTGGGGCTCACCCCCACCCCTCCCAGCTACTGGGGCTCACCCCCCTCCTAGACAGTGGGGCTCACCCTCCCTCCCAGCTACTGGGGCTCATCCCTTCTCGTAGCTAGTGGGGCTCACCCCCCCTCCTAGATACTAGGGTTCACCCCCTCCACTCCCCTCCCAGATAGTGGGGTTCACCCTCCCCCACTCGATACTGAGGCTCACCCCCTCCTAGATATTGGGGTTCACCCCGCCCCTCCCAGCTACTGAGGCTCGCCCCCACCTAGCCCCGGGGGCTCATCCCCGGCTGTCCCGGAGCGGCCGCCCCCGAGCCCCCGACGTTACAGGGCCGAGGGGAGCCCCACGCCCCGTCCCCAGCGGCCGCAGCCCCGGTACCTGCGCGCACGCAGCCCTCGGGCCGCTCCAGCCCGGTCCCAACGCAGGGCTTGAGGCGAAGCCCCCGCCAGGGATGCGCATCATTCCGGACTACAACTCCCAGCAGGCATTGCCCCTCAACTGGCGCTGTGTGCGCGCGCGCGCGCGCGCGCGGTGCATGCTGGGAAGTGTGGTCCCGTTGCACCATGGGAGATGTAGTCTCTTAAGGGCTACGTCACTGGCGGTAGTCTAGTGGTTAGGTTACACCTTGGCTGAGGGCGAGGGGCAGCAGGACTCCTGGGTCCTCTACTTAGCTCTGCTGTTAACCGAGTGGCCAAGTGGCATCATCTCCCTCTATGCCTCAGTTTCACGCATATAATATAATTAATAATAGCATGAATAATGTGTAGTTGGTAATAACTGTATGTAGGGTGATTAGACAGAATAGCGTGACCAGACAGCAAGTGTGAAAAATCGGGACAGGGATGGAGGGTAATAGGAGCCTATATAAGAAAAAGATCCAAAAATCGGGACTGTCCTTATAAAATCAGGATATCTGGTCACCTTAAGATGGAAAGTGTGAAAAATCGGGAGAAGGGACGGGGATAATTGGCACCTGTATAAGAAAAAGGCTCAAATATTGGGACTGGCTTTATAAAATGGGGACATCTGGTCACGCTAATGGTATGGGATGTGCTTCCTCACCTTCCGAATTGTGTGTAATGTCCACCTCACCATAGCCTAGTGCAAATCCGAGAGTAATATATTATCTCTCCTGCCTTGTCTCTTAGATCGTAACAACATTTGGGGGCGGGGGGCAATGAGTGGGTCGCAAGACTTTTGCAATATTGTTACAGTCAAAGAGACAAGGTGGGTGAGGTGATTCCTTTTACTGGACCAGCTTCTGTTGGTGAGAGAGAAGCTTTCAAGCTACCCACAGAGCTTTACTCGGGTTTTTTTCAGGAGCACCCCCCCCCCCCAGCTCTCTAGCAACCAGCCTCATCTGAGGCCTCACCGGAGGACCTGAAGAAGAACTCTGTCTAGCTCAAAAGCCTGTCTCTTTCACCAACAGAAGTTGGTCCACTAAAAGATGTTACCTCACCTACCTTGTCTCTCTCATATGCTAGAACCAACACAGCGAGGACAACACTGCAAATTACAATCTAAAGCAAAGAAAACCTCACATCCCCACACACTGACAACTGAAGGTCAAACACCCTCTTTCAACCTCTCAGAACACACTGCGATAAATGAAAAGTGGCGGATAGCTCCCTTTTATGGACACCCAGTCAGTCAATTAGCTATAAAATCCCTCTTAGTAACTGTTCTCTACTTGCTTTACCTGTAAAGGGTTAAAAAGTCTTGTTGCTATGCATAGGTAAAAGGAAGTGAGTGGGCACCTGGCCAAAAGAGCCAATGGGAAGGCTAGAACTTTTTACAATTGAAACAAAGACTCCCCTCCTATTTATCTGTTGTTGCTTTCCAGGGAGAGGCGAACAGAGCAGAGACTATGCTATAAGAAGTTTGGGACTGTTCTGGAAAAATCATCAGAATCATACCTAGAAACTACTCATTTACAACCACAGATATGTAAGTAGATCAGAAAATATCTAGGAAGATGCAACTAGGTTTATCCCTTTTATTTCTTTATGGCTTGTGGACTTCTCTGTGCTAACCCCAGGTGCTTTTGTTTTGCTTGTAACCTTTAAGATGGATCTCAAGAAAGTTATTCTTGATGCTTAAGTATTGTAAGAGGCTTCTTTTTAAATCATAGAATATCCGGGTTGGAAGGGACCTCTGGAGGTCATCTAGTCCAACCCCTGCTCAAAGCAGGACCAACCGCACTAAATCTTCCCAGTCTAGGCTTTGTCAAGCCTGACCTTAAAAACCTCTAAGGAAGAAGATCCCACCACCTCCCTATGTAACCCATTCCAGTGCTTCATTACCATCCAAGTGAAATAGTTTTTCCTAATATCCAACCTAAACCTTCTCCACTGCAACTTGAGACCATTACTCCTTGTTCTGTCATCTGCTATCACTGAGAACAGTCTAGATCCCTCTTCTCTGGAACCCTCTTTCAGGTAGTTGAAAGCAGCTATCAATTTCCCCCCCGCCCCAATTCTTCTCTTCTGCAGACTAAATAATCCCAGTTCCCTCAGCCTCTCCTCATAAATTGTGTGCTCCAGCCTCCTAACAATTTTTGTTGCCCTGCACTGGACTCTTTTCAATTTTTCCACATCCTTCTATAGTGTGGGGCCCAAAACTGGACACAGTACTCCAGATGAGGCCTCACCCATGCCGAATAGAGGGGAATGATCACGTCCCTCAATCTGCTGGTAACGCGCCTACTTATACAGCCCAAAATGCCTTTAGCCTTTTTGGCAATGAGGGCACACTGTTGACTCACATCCAGCTTCTCGTCCACTGTAACCCGTAGGTCCTTTTCTGCAGAACTGCTGCCTAGCCATTCCGTCCCTAGTCTGTAGCAGTGCATGGGATTCTTCCGTCCTAAGTGTAGGACTCTGCATTTGTCCTTGTTGAACCTCATCAGAATTTCTTTTGGACCAATCCTCTAATTTGTCTAGGCCCCTCTGTATCCTGTCCCTACCCTCCAGCGTATCTACCACTCCTCCCAGTTTAGTGTCATCTGCAAACTTGCTGAGGGTGCAATCCACGCCATCCTCCAGATCATTAATAAAGATGTTGAACAAAACCAGCTCCAGGACCAACCCTTGGGGCACTCCACTTGATACCGACTGACAGCTAGACATTGAGCCATTGATCAGCCATTGTTGATCAATAGCAATAGCCTGAGTTTTCAGATGTATTTTCTTTCTTTTTGTTTTAAATGAAATTTACCTTTTAAAAAAACAGGATTTAATTTTTGTGTCCTAAGAGGTTTGTGCACATGTTGTTTAATTAGCTGGTGGCAACAGGTGATTTCCTTTGTTTTTAATTTCTCAGCTCTTCCCTGGAGAGTGTAGGGAGGGAAAAGGCTTAAGGATACCCACAGGAAGGAATTTCCAAGTGTGCCTTCCTGGGTTCTCAAAAGAGTTTTGCACTTGGGTGGTAGCAGCATTTACCCATCCAAGGTCAGAGAAAAGCTGTAACTATGGGAGTTTAATACAAGTCCAGTGTGGCCAGTATTAATTTTTAGAATCCTTGCGGACCCCCACCTTCTGCACTCAAAGTGCCAGAATGGGGAATCAGCCTTGGCATACACACACAAATTATATGGCATTAGCATTGTGATCACTGACACATTTTTAACTCTTACTTTTATAGCACTGAGGCTATACCTGAGGCTGAATGACATATCTGGCAAGGTGCATGGTAAGGCGAGAGAAAAGGGTAGGGATAGGGGAAGGGAAGGAGAAGGACATGGAAAGAAACTCCCACTGGAGAAGAGAAAGTATAAGGGAGTCTGCATCCCAGCATCTAGCGCCGAAGCAGTTCAAACAGGAATTAATCCAGGGAAGTCCCAGGGACTGTGTTGTGCAGGAGGGCAGACTAGATGATCACAATGGTCCCTTCGGACCTTAGAACTGTGGACAGCAAATGTTAAGAAGTTAGAAAAATACTGGATGTTGAATAAAGGATCCCCCGTGTGAAAAAGTAGAGAAACATCGTTTCACCATATTTGTTATACATGAGAACCCAGTGAAGCAGTTCCTGTTGGAGGACTGGATCAAGTGGGGATACCAATACTGAATAGCCAGCGTACTGTCCACTTAGCAGGACTAATGTGGGCATGTAACATGGGAAGTACATGAAATGGCATCTCAGCCCCTTCCCACCATGCTCACTGCCCTGTCCCACAATGCTGAGCATGGGGCCCACGATCCACCACGTTTCCATGTGCAGTTTTCTCCCACCTGGCAGGCCCATGGGATGAGGGCAGGGAAGCCAACTGTCAGTTTTATAAATTATTATTATTTATTAATTCATCTCACTACTCGTAATTAAACCTTAAATTGCTTCTTGATTAAAAAGCAGCGGCCATCAATAGCCAGGAGCTCATCAGCCTGAGAAAAGCAGGGAAATCAACCACAATAAGGTGCCGCATGACAAATAACACAAGTCATAGGCATTCACTTATCCATTTGGCAGTGTGTATAGACACAGACACACACACACAATCCTCTGCACAAAAATAAATGCACTGTACACTATGCACTAGCACTTAGATAACACATGCGGAATAAATGTGTACACACACAACCCCACGATGACTCACATTTCTGCATGCACGTGTTTACGCACCCAGAGACCCATGAATACACATGAATATATTATATACATACTCACCTGTTCACAAATACACACACACAGAGAGAGAGAGAGATACATACAGATTTAGGGAATTCAGAAGCTGAACTTTGCACCTTGGGGTCATCTATTACGTGTATTTGGGTCCAAGGTTTTGTCTTGGCCTGCTATAGAAAGAGGGAACAGATGGAACATTTGGATCTAGTTCCAGTTTCCAGACTCTTTCCTCAGGCTTTTGCCTGTCTGTTTTGTGGTGGGAAAGGATGCTCAGAGCTAGGGACTTGATTCTAGCCCATTTATAATTACTGCACCCCCACCTGTGTGCTGGCAGATTCTGGGTGGAAACACTGAAGAGGAAGAAAGAAACACATGACAGACATTGTTTTGTCTCATTCAGCTTAAGCCCTAGACCTTTTTATTGCCCTAAGCAAGACTAGATCCCAGTGCCACATATGAGCCAGAGAGAGAGAAGAACCTGGAAGTACTCAGCCACCTTGGCGTTCCATGGGGCTGTTTCTTTCCAGAGCCCTAGTGAGGGGCACTTAAAGTTGTGTCATTGGTGGGAAGAGGCCTTGGGAAAGGGGAAACAAGGTGGGGAGGAGGATCTCTCTGACCTCCTGTGGTGATGTCGACTTGACTTGAGATATGAGCATCATTTGCAGAAACTGTCAGATCCAAAGAGGAGCATTTGCTTCCCCTGGGGTTGCAGTGTCAAGCAGAAATACAGTCAATCCTTAAGACATTTACTCTGTATGATGCATCTCCAGTGAGGTATGGGAAACACACGGAGAGTGCAAGGAACAGACCTGTTGTGAAACGAAAGGCCATTTGCAAGCAGTTTGCTGGTAGCTCTGAGGCAGCCTTGCCCTCGGAGATTTCAGCCCAGCTTCCAGCTACTCTCCCACCTCCATGTAGAAGTTTATGGAGCAGAGATGCAACAACAACAAAAAACCGGAAGCATGGCAGGGTCAGCTGAGACACCCTGCCTGCCAGGGTGGGAGGAGATCTCCAAGTCATTAGCAGCAGCTCCTCTGGTTGATGAAAGAGCAGCATTGATCACAGGGCTCGGTCATTCCATCTTTGTGTAACTCTTATGTAGGGAGGCTGCTGCTGCATCACTTGGAGGCTTTTCAGCATGCAGCACTGTGTTTGCACCGTGGCTTGAGCGACCACTATGATGTGATGAGCTGGCTGGTGTTTATGATTGAAATAAGAACTGCTGATCTGTGTGTCAAAAGTTCTATAAAGCTAGCAGCTAAGGGCGATTCCTCTTCATCTGAAATGTGCTTTTAGAGCTGTTCTGCAGTCTAGTTGACCTTGATTTTAGGACAATGTTCCACCTAAACTTTTCTTTCATCATTTCATCTCACGATTCCTTGGACCAACCTGCATGATTCCTTTACACCTTTGAGATACTCGGAGACAATTATGTTCCCTCTTAATGTTTAATAAAGCTATACAGGTTCACATTTTTACTCTTTTCTCATAGCTAGAACTGGAACCCTTGATCTGAAGCTTTCCCCATTATTTAATCTTTGGATTCTGATCTGGATCTGAACTTCCCAGCTTGGGCCCATTTGCAGAGTAGGTGGAACCAGATTTCCAGGCCCACACAGATCTGAGGGAGGGAAACTGTGTCTTAGGCCCATTTCCTGACTCAGTTCCCTCTAGTTCCTTAATCACTGTCTCTGAATTCCCTCCGCTTCTTACCTGGCTCCCCTGGGGAGCTCTGTTTCCAGAAGCTTCCTCTCTGTGTTCCATGCTCCAGACTAAGCCCTCATAACCCTTTACATGGACCTGTTCTTACTGCACAGCTACTTATCCAATAAATGTCCACATGTGCATCTGGGTTGGCTCAGTCTCCTTCATAGAGCCTGTCATGAGGTATATCTACCCAACAGCTGCGAGCGAGCCTCACAGCTCAGGTAGACAGACACACGGTAGTATGCTGAAAAATAGCTGTGTGGATGTTGCAAGACTGGTGGAGGTTCTGGCTACTCACCTGAGCTCAAGCCCACCTGCCCTGGGTTAGCCCAAGATGGAGCATCCAAAGAGCTATTTTTAGCATGCTAGTGCAAGCCTTGGTAATGCAAGTCTGTCTACCTGGTTTGGGAGGCTTGTTCCCAGCTACAACAGAGATATCCAGAGGGTGGGTGCCTGTTAACATCAGTGAGCCAATCACCAGTAACAGGGCTATGTAAATGTAATATATTATAAGTAGCAGGGTATATCTGCAAGATGAAGTTATTTATTCATTTGTTTGTGGTACTTTAGTTTCTCATTTTGAGCAAAACAAATATTATTCTGACCAGCTACTGAGTAACAAATACAAAGGTGCTGTTTAGAAATGTGACTACAGAAAGCAGATGCTTGTCGAGTTAAATAAGGAATTTAATTACCCTGCATTTTATCTTGTTTTCATCAATATGATGACAAATCACATCTTAATAAAATAACATTGTGGGAAGCACAACTCCAGTGCATCAGGAAATGAGAAACAGCATACGTTATAGGGCTGCTCCTACTAAGTCAATCTCATTCAGACATCAAGCATGATGTTAAGATGTTTTAGCAAAATGAATCTTTAATGGTTAGAAAGATTTACAGCGACTTCAGGTTTTAAAAGGCTGAAGTGGGGTGGGGGAAGGGTAGTGCACATAGAATATCAGAGTTGGAAGGGACCTCAGGAGGTCATCTAGCAGCACCAACCCCCAGTTAAATCATCCAACTGATTTTTGCCCCTGTGACGGGGCTGAGGGCCCCACACTGGTACTGCAAGGGTTAACTCTTCCCTCTTAGCAGAGGAAGCCATGCCCCGGAAGTTCTGCTGGGCATGCTCCAACTGGAGTTCTGGTATAAAAGCCTGCAGAGCAGCTCAGTTGGGGCTGACCACTGGAGAGGAAGGAAGCACACTGCTAACTCCTGAGGATGGATAGTCAGGGTTTCAGGGGCCAGTCAAGCTGAGATGCAACCTGAAGCCCTACTCAAAGATGGTGCTGAAGGGGAACAGACTGAGGACCCCAAGAACTGGAAGGCAAGGTGATGTGTGCAGGAGGAGACCCTGGGGAACTTTAGAGACATACAAGGCGCTCAGCGTATTGTGGGTGGATCCCCGCTGAGCTAGGGGCAGAGGGAGCTCTACTAACAGGTGAGCCCTGGGTCGGGACCCAGTGGAGAGGGTGGGCCTGGGTCCCCCTACCACTGCAGCCATTAGGCTGCACTACCCTGCCTGTAAGGGGAATATATGGACTCTGGCTGCTAGGCCATGCTACCTGGAGAGTTGGGGAAGCTATAGGGACTCTGGCTGTTAGGCCACACTATCCTGAGACATGGAGAAAGGTATATAGACTTTGGCCATTGGGCCATACCACTCTAGGACTTGGGAGAGAGTATATGGACTCTGGCCATTGGGCCATGCTACCCTGAGACTAGGGGAAAGGTATATGGACTCGGGCGGTAGGGACACGCTGCCCTGATACCAGGGGCGTGAGGGATAGAATCTGGCCATTGGGTGATGCTGCCTTTTACTGGGGATTAGAGTGGCTGGGATCTGCTGCCACACCCGGCCACAAAGGGGTGCTGTGAAGCAGGACCCGCCACAGTCCCATATCCCTAAATGGCCCCCTCAAGGATTAAGCTCACCACCCTGGGTTTAGCAGGCCAATGGTAGCTCAGGAGATTGGTAATGTGAGTAATGCCATTATTTTATTCCTATGTTGGGACAGACACGCATGGCTTTCTACAGACAAATGAAAAGATTGGTGTCTTCCCCAGAGTGTTTACAGACTGTGATGGACGTTATATTTTGGGCATCGGAGAAGGGGTTTGTTTGTAACAGAGTGGGATACGTTTGTATCAGACTGTCAACTCCATTTTGTATTATGTGCTGACAGCAGCCAGAGGATGACCTGTTCGATTGCATTACAGATAGTCACCAGGAAAGGAGTGTGACACCTCACTGACGGTTTAACATGGAGAAGCCATCAAGACTACAGTCTTGGGCTATCGACTTTGACTCCTAGCTACTGACACACCCTGGGGAACAATGGGTTTTCTCTTTGCGTAGCGCCCAGCATAATTAGAGCCCTAGTCACAGACTGGGCCCAGGTGCAGTAGTAATGCAAATGTAAATGATCGTCATAATAACGTCTGTGAATATGCTCTGATTTTCAGCGTTGCCACCTCTTATGATTTTTATCCTAAGTCTCAAGATATTTGGTGGTTTTCTTAAAGCCCCAGTGCCCAGCATCATGAGAGTACACTGGAATCTCAATTTTCATTAAAACCCAAACAGATCTCTAGCCCTCCTTCTGCTTAGAGAAACTCTCTGGGGTTTTCTTTTCTTGTTGTTGTTGCAAACTTTCACCCAAATCCAGGATTTTTGTTGCTGAGGAGTTTCACCGGTTCTTGCAGTTTATTCCTTGTTTGTTCAGGCCATCTTCGCTAGTTGCTGTGGAAATGGTGGCCCCACACAGAGGACTAGGAATCAGATTTCCAGGGGACAATCAGCAGCAGGAGCTGCTGAACTTCTAAGAAACAAAGATCTTGTTTTCACACAACCATCTCTACTAATAAAAGAGAAGGAAGAAACAGAATTACAATGTCAAACTATATATATGACGCATCCTGTCTCAACTCCATCTTCAAAGACAGGGTGCCACAGCAGCGAAGAGTCTGATCTAAGCTAAAAGCCAACAGGACGAAGACTCACCTTTAATGGCGCACAAGAGTTGCTTGTGCAAAATCAGCTCTCTAGTGAAAAATAAATGCTGTTACCTTGATAAAGTCCTTTCTGGAGTAACTTAGAACCTGTGTGGTGCTGAGAACCCTCAATTCAATGGGCAAATTCTGAGCAATGCTGAGCACTGCAATTGGGAATCTAAGATCTGCAGGCTGTCAGCAGCAGAGAAGTTGGCCCATAAGATCAGGGTGCTTAACTCCTTCCAGGAGGTGCTCAGCACTTGGCAGTATCACATCCTTAGTCTATTAAATTGTTCTGTTTTCCACCCTGAGTAACATGTAATTATAAAAACCCTTAACTACATAAATCTTATTCTAAATCGATTAATTATCTGGACAGGAAAATATATATGCTTTTGAAATCTCCCTTTAATTAACATAGGTCCGTTAGTAAATGGTCAATCTAGCACAGTGCTCCTCAGAAGTTCAGGAGCCAACATTACCTGAAAGAGTCACAATAGTGTGAATTGTTTCATTTACTCATCTATATTAGGGCTGTCAATTAATCCCAGTTAATGCAAGCGATTAATGCAAAACAAATTAACTAGATTTTTAAAAAGCTTTGAATTGCACTTTTAATAACACTGTTAAACAATAATAAAATGCCAATTTAAATTTATTATAAATATTTTTGGATGTTTTTCTACATTTTCAAACACATTGATTTCAATTACAATATGGAATACAAAATGTACAGTGCTCACTTTATGATTTTTCATTACAGATATGTGCACTGTAAAAAAGAAACAAAAGAAATTGTATCTTTCAATTCACCTCCTACAAGTGCTGTAGTGCAATCTCTTTACTGTGAAAGTGCAACTTACAAATATAGATTTTTTTTACATAACTGCACTCAAAACCAAAACAATGTAAAATTTAGAGCCTACAAGTCCACACAGTCCTACCTCTTGGTCAATTGCTAAGACAAACAAACTTGTTTAAATTTACAGGAGCTAATGCTGCCCACTTTTTAATTACAATGTCATCTGAAAGTGAGAACAGATGTTTTCATGGCACTGTTGTAGCTGGCATTGCAAGGTATTTATGTGCCAGATATGCTAAACGTTCCTATGCCCCTTTATGCTTTGGCCACCATTCCAGAGAACATGCTTCCATACTGGATATAAATCTGTATTCTATTATTGTTTAACTGTGTTAATTGTGACTTTTAAAAAAAAATCTTGTGTTTAACTGTGATTTTTTTTTAATTGCTTGACATCCCTAATATATTAGAATTTTCACAGCAAAATGACTGACCAAGTATTCTACAATTGGTTAATAACACAGTAAAAGCATCCTGATTGGTCAATAATTAAATCACACCGTGTTTTAATATCATGTGATGCAAGGAGCCACAGGAGTAAAATTAAGAAGCCACTTGCAGCTCTCGAGTCGCAGTCTGAGTATCACTGATCTAAGGCATTGCTTGGAGGCAAGAGAGTCTCCTCCCTTACATGTTTCTAAGGCACCACTGGTTTGTATCATGGTGGTTCTTGCCCTGTCTTTTGAATGTAGTACTTCTGACACATGACAGACCGATGTCTCTAACGGAGCCCCACTGAAAGACTGCCCAGACATTGTCTTTACAAACTTCCCAAACAATGTGCCCTGGTGAGACCACCAGCAACTCAAGGGTCAAAAATCTCTTCTCATTGACAGAACAAGGAGTAATGGGCTCAAGTTGCAGTGGGGAAGGTTTAGGTTGGATATTAGGAAACACTATTTCACTGAGAGGGTGGTGAGGCACTGGAATGGGTTCTCTAGGGAGGTGGTGGAGTCTCCATCCTTAGAAGTTTTTAAGGCCCGGCTTGACAAAGCCCTGGCTGGGCTGATTTAGTTGGTGTTAGTATTGCTTTGAGCAGGGGGTTGGACTAGATACCTCCTGAGGTCTCTTCCAACCCTGATCTTCTATGGTTCTCTGACTGAAACTGGACTATATTCACTAACATGTCCCACTCACTGTGCTTGTGTTTCTTTATGCTGTTGTTTCCAGCAGCACTCTTTATGGCCACACTGCATTTAAATCCACTTTTTCCTCTTCTTCCCTATCTTCTCTCTTTCTGCTATGAACCCTGGGCTCATTCTTGAGCAGACATAGTGTATGTCTTCATGCTAAGGTGCACAGAGAAATAATCAGAAGGACCGATACATGTTGGTTTAAAATGACCTTTTATTTGTTGACTAGCATTCTTTATATCTCTGTATTTCTGATGTGCAGTTATAACACCTACAAAGAAAGGTGCTTGAGGCCAACCAGTTATCTTGGTACCCTAGCCATCATCAGCCTATTAGCTAAATATTTTGTACCCAGTGTTTAAAAACAGGTTTTATCAGTAGGATTTACCAAGCAATCCTGCTGCATGGATAATGGGTAGCCAACATCTGTGAGCATACATGGCACTACGGGTGTGTAGACTGAGGATCCCCCATTGTACGTCCCTTCCCACCATCCTCAAATGCACTGTATTATATCAATCTTTCCCCTTAATACTCCAGGTGGAGTCACATGAGTGACGTGACATGACACGTGACGTGACTTGTCATGACGTGCTATTCTCCTGCCTCTGCCAGCCTGGAGAGCTCATCTCTTGTTGTGATGAAATGAACAAGATTATCTGGCTTGTAAACGATGGCTCTGCATGTGCTGCATTTATGCAAAATGGGCATGTTTGTTTGCCGTTCCCGAAATGAGATGCTGTAGCTCAGGAGATTATCCGAGCAGCCCGAGATGTGAAATTCTGGTATATGGATTTGCAAGACTTTTATAGAATATCAAGGTTGGAAGAGACCTCATGAGATCATCTAGTCCAGCCCCCTGCTCAAAGCAGGACCAATCCCCAAATAAAGGATCCAACTGATTTTTGCCCCATATCCCTAAATGGCCCCTGCAAGGATTGAACTCACAACCCTGGGCTTGGGTAGGCACAATCCTCAAACCACAGAACTATCCCTTCCCTGTTTCCCTTTTGGGAAACAGCATCTGACATTCTAGTGGTCCATGTCCAGGCTCTTATCCCTGCATTGTGCTATAATAGTGTTATAATGCAGAGGGATGATTTCATGCTTCCCCTTGTGCATAGGTACATTCCAGAAAACCAGTGGACAGAGGAGGAATGTGGGGTGTACATTTTCCACCTTGATTCTGGTAACCCAAAATACCTTGGGGAATTTCTGCAAGAGGGTACACAGGGGCCATTGCTGAGTGGGGTTTGGAGAGCAGGTGGTGTGGTCTGCTAATGGATTGATGCCCCTTTTGGCCCCAGAAATTAGCTAATATCTGAGGCCTTGTCACATTGTTTCTGTTAGGAGGAGAAATTGATACTCCAAGTCGGCTGTTTCATTAGTGCCGGCCTGTTTATTTACAAAGAATGAACACACAGTCCTGTTTCTCTGAAAACAGTAGAAACAAAGCACAGGCAGTTTCCTTGCTCAGAAATCCAAGGTTGCCTTTCCACTGGGTACTGCGCTGGAGCTGTTTCTTGGCTTCCTCTATCATCATGCTGACCCCTGCTTCTCTTGCTTTCTGCCTCTCACATATGCAGACAGACAAACAACTCTAGTCAATCAACCCCCTCAGTCCCAGGGAAACCCCGACTCCACAGCTTAACTCTGCTCAAGTTGTCATGTGACCCAGTGCCTTGGGCAGTGGCTTTGACTGCTTTTAACTATCACTAAATAAAATGGTCCTAACTGCTCCTTCAATTTAGCCTGGATGAAGGCTGGTTAGCACATCCAACAGCTTTAACGAGGTCTTCAATTGCTCGATAGATCAAAGACATGCTTGATGGCAGCCATTAAAACCTTCCAGTATACAGCACATGTGTGCTGTCCTTGGCCTGCTAAAACAATTATACACCACCCTCAGCTACTAGGCTGCTAGCAGAAATAATCTGTGTATTATTGTGCTTAGTCTTTGTGGGTGTGGGAATAGAGAAGGACTCGGTGCTAGACCAGGTATGCAGGGAGCTGAGGGCAGAATCCAGGCATAAGGTCCTATCCTCATAATTGTCTGCAGCAACCCCCTGTGTAACAGGAAAGAGGGCAATCCAGGAATTGCCTCACAGCATCCTCCAAGCCACGAAGTTCCCTATTTTGGGGACTTACGGTAAGGTAGCTATTCAGTTTCCCAATCTACTGCCAGTAAAATAAGGCTTCAACTTATCACCATATTAGGAAGCAAACAGGTCGGGCCTGGAAAGAAGTACTTACCACCATACTAGGAAGCAAACAGGTTGGGTCTCCAAAGGGGCACTTATCCCTATATTAGGAAGCAAAAGGATGATTCAGAGGGTAAGGTATAGGGCGGGTACCAAGAAGAGGGTTAGGGGTTGGGAGCCAATATAAGAAAAAGAACCAAAAGTCAGGACTGCCTCTATAAAATCAGGACATCTGGCCACCCTACACAGGCCTCCTGGTCTAGTGGGAGTAGGCCACCACCCCAGGGGTGGGGCTGGTGGCAGGGGGACTCAGTCCCCCCTACTCCACTAGGTCCCAGCCCAAGGCACTAACAGCGGTCGGGGATCCCGCCACTGAGTCAGCGGGGATTTTGCCAAAGCCCCCTGGCTCGTAGTGTGACTGCACAACCTAACTAATATCTGGTTCCCCAGGGATACTTCCCGTCGCAATCCATTGGTGTAGCCCCGTAGTTTGCAGGTCCTCAGTTTCCTCCAGGTAAGTGGCAGATGGCATTGCCAGCAGCTCCTCTCCACTCTCGGTCTCCTCCTCCAACACCAGGGTGCTACACAGCTCGAGGTCTGGTCTGGCATCCAGCAGCAGGCTAGAGACGTCAGTCTCCTTCGCTGGCTCTGGCCCAACCGAGCGGAAAGGCCTCCTCTTATACTTCCTGTCCCTCCCTTCTGCTTCTGGAGTGGGGGGCGGGGTTGGCTTGGCTCTGCCCACCAAGGAGAGTGTAGTGGGTCCCTCTATCTCAGGCTCGGAGGGAGGCCATTCTGCCTCACTACAATCTGACTAAAACAGGCTATAAATACAGTATGTGCAGTTAGAGCCCTGGATCAAACTTGACCTTACTCAGGACAACACAACCATGTCTATCATGCTCAGGAGATACCTAAAGGCTCAGCATGTTATTTCTCTAATGTCTAAACTCCAGGCCCCTCTAGGCTCTGCATTTCAAGATGATTACTGCACTCCTTGAGTAGTTAAAACTGCTTGGCCTTTGGCCTGATGCCTTCTAAAGCTACTCAAGTTTGGTTATAATCCCCCTACAATACACAATCTGTCATGTCTGATTGCTTAATTAAAGTCACAGATCTGCCCAGAGTCACCCATCGTTTTCAAAATTTCTAGGCAGGTATTGACTTAGGGCTTGAAAGCAGAAAACTCCATGCTTTGGAGTGACAGTTCTGGCAGTGGGATGCTCTCAGCTTGCAGTTTTGAATTTTCAAGAAGAAGAAGAAAGGGACGAAGTTGTCCCTAGGACACACACAAAGAGAATAGCAAATGGGTTATAGTGGGAAAAGGAACTTGGGTTCTTTTCAGTATTGTAGTTACATAAGTACAGTGAGATCGAGAGTGTTATTCTCCATTGTGGGAATTGATGATAAAAGTATTTGCACAACATTTTGTTAACACTCCTTTCCCTCTGCCCAAACAGAAAGTGAGTGCCCTGCGTCAGCCCAAAGCGGGCTGTGATACCTAATGCTAACAGCGTGGAACAGAAGTAAGTGCAACGCATACTTGGGAACACGAGAGAGAGTTTGGGGGAAGCGTCAGAGGCAGGAGAGAGAATTGCAAAAGCTGCCACCATCCATGGAAACTTGCTAATGGCTAACTCACCACAGTCTAAATGCAACACAGGCACAGTGCAAACAGCGTTAGAAATTAGCTGAAGGGTCTTTTGAGAAGATCATTTCAATCAATAGACAGATGGTTACAGTTCTCTAAGCCAGTGCATTCTCCAGTCGTCCTAGCTAGCAGCATCCTTCCCCTCAGAAGACGTTCAACCTCATGGACAGAACCCACCATAAACCCAGGCTGGATCTGCCCACTGGCTTCGCTGGCATGCTTATGTTAATTATATCAATATTGTCTCCATTCAAGGAAAGATACGGGAAGTCTTGCTATGCCGGGCACTCACAGGGGTACTTAGCTGATGAGTACGTCCTGATTGTTCAGAGTGCAGTAGGAAACTTCAGTGAATAGGCCGTAAGTAATGGTTTGCTAGAGGGATGTGGCCAACAAGGCAATCAAAGCTGCCGCTGCACCATTAAGGAGCCTCAAGCAGATTAGGAAGCGCTGTGCTGCTATTGACTGAGTAGGTGGGCGGCTAAATGGAGTTAGGTGACTGTTTACTTTCTGAGTGATGGAGAACACAAAGGGAGGTTTCTAGGGCTGTTTTCTGGCTGTCTGATGCAAGCTGCCCAGATAGCATTTTATTTCTCTCTCTCTCTCTCTCTCTCTCAGACACACACACACACACACACACACACACACACACACACTTGAATTGGCTGTGTTTCAGTCAGTTTGCTGCTGTTCGTTCCTTCAAATAACTCTTGATTATTTTTTCCTTTTGAATTTTGTCTCTGACCTGCCAGTGCTGATAGAGGCTTTTCAATCCCGAGCACTCTGGTCCATACTGATGGGGGCAGTACAAATAGACGGAGATTATAGTGAGAGTTTACTTGTGAATTTTGGTCAAACCTCTCTCTCCTTCCCTGCCGTTTTCTCTGCCGAAGGCTGGCCCTTTTGCAGGGAGGTTTGCAAGTGTGGTACAGCTACTGTTGCTAATGTATAAGGTGCTGAGGCTAATCCCAGTCTGCATGGTGAGAGAGAATAAGGGATGGGCCTTTGGCTACTGAGAAAATAAGTTACTAGTCCAGATGATTCCCTCTAGATCCACAGAGCTCCTGAGCACACAGCATGGTTCTTCAGGCTGTGTGCTCGATCCAGGATTTGGCCCAAAGCAGTGTGGAATTTCTCTGCTCCACTGGTCTTGAATCAAGGTTTTTGAAGACCCTGGTGGGTAATTGAACGATATCAGACCAGCTCCTTCTGCACCCCAGCTATCTTCCTCATCCCCATTATCAGCAGATTAATTAATTGTGTCAAGGTCTCTAAAGGCCCCCTCACCATAGTATGTCTATGAAGAGGATAAAGAGCTCAATAGTGCTAATAAGGATTATTATTATTAGTCTTATCAATAATAGTTAAGCGGGAGAGAGATGATCACATCAGCATATTGGTTTAATTTGAGGGGGGAAGGAGAAAATCTAACAAATTATTTCATTAAGAAGAATTCATTGCACAGCAAGTTCTGAAGGCCCCAAAAGCCTCCTGTTTATGCCTCTAACAAGCTTAACCCCTTGTAGTCTGCATATCTAGGGGTTAGAGCAAGGGACAAGGCATCAGGACCCCAGAAGACAGGTCCTCTCATTGCAGGATGAATGACTCCCATTGATGTCGTGTGCTGTAACATGTGCGTGGGGATGGGAGGGAAGAGCCACAGCTGGATTTCTGACTGCCATGGACTCACTCTTTAATTTTTGGAAGCCACTTAGCTCAACAGTTTCAAATCTGAATACCCTAAATTAGGCCACTAAATCCATAGTTAGGAACCGAAACGCTGTGTGAAAAGGTTCGCCTTCACCTCTGTAGCTAGGTGGCTGCTTACTGAACACCTGTTCATGGCCAGATGTCACTGTGCAGCCCATAAGCCCCCTTAGAAGCATGCCAGACAATCTCTGTTGTGGTCACAGCCCCTTTCTAGGGTGGGTTTAATAGCAAATAAAGTTCACACAGTCCTTAGAGTTCTTGCTCAAAAATAATCCAAATAGTCCCCAACATAATGTCCAAAATCATAATTCAACAGTTCATAGTTAGGTTTGGTTCTTCTGCCACACCCAGACCTCTTCTTCTGTCCGTGTGCTCCGCCTGCAGCAGCCAGTCCCAGCCCTTTCGGACTGGAGCTCTGGCCCCAGCTTTCTTCTCCTTCAGAGTCTCCCTTGTTCTGAGACAGAAAGCAGCCTATATACTGCCCTCCTCCAGAGAGCTCCTCCCCATTGGCTGGAAGAGATGGGAGCCCCACCCTACACAACAGTGCTCCTGGTCCCGGGCCTTAAAGAAACAGTGACTTGTTTTTTTCCCTCCTCATCTAACTCCTAATTACCTGGGGCCACTTCCTCTTTTCTACTTCCAGGCCATTTTCTAGGCCTTTGTTCATTCCAACCCTTGGAACGGGGCCTTCTGGTCCCCTTTATTCTTCAAGGGCAAGTATACTCCATTACAACCTCTTTTCTCCCCATTTGCAAAACAGTGATAATAATACGTCTGTCTTTGCAAAGCATTCCAAGACCCTCAGGTTTATTATTTGTTTTATTTATTTCATCACATATGTAAAAATATCTATGAGCAGCCAACCTATGCTCCAGCAGCCTAGTCCGTACATTAAAATGCATAATATAATACAAAGGCCTGGCCATAAATGCTCCTTTTGAAAAAACCTGAGGAGGGGAAAAGATGATAGCCACATTCTTATTACAGGGTTGTTGGGTTTGTTTCAATTCTCTTATTGGTGGAGGCATTCTGACAATATTGGGGACATTAAAATAATTAAATAGAGCAGTAAAGGGAAGGAGATGGAGAGTCATTCTGGGATGCAGGCATGGAGAAGCCAACCTCTCACCAGTCCACCTGGAGCTCAGAAAGGATCTAAAAAGACCTTTACCTTATTTTTACCCAATGATTCTCATAGAATAGGAATATTTGAAATTCACAGAAGCCTTAATATCCTTTTGGAGGTCCTGGAAGGGCAATTTGTTCCGTTGTAAAAGACTTGCTTTTGAAAGGCATGGCAGACCGCAGTGATGAATGCTTTAACTTTACAGCATTTTGACGTGCCATTTATTTGCTGTAAATTAATTGCATTTGCTGTTTTCATTTTGCTGTGGTGAATAATCGGCTTTGCTCTATTCTTAATTAGATAACACTATCGGATCCTCTCCTGACTGTGGTGCTACCATTTACTCATTTATTACACTTATTCCAATGAAGGCAATCTCAGAACCCTGTGCAGGAGCCAGTATAACCTTTGGATGACATTGGCATTCTTTTACTATCAGCTGTAGATATTAAAACCCTGTTGAGGGAGGAGGTTTTATGCAAGGAATGGCTAGAGGTTCTGCCTAGGATTACTAAAGGTTTCACAAGCTTTGTAATCACAATAAAATAGTAGTTTATTTCCTTCTTCTGTGGTTTGATGACACCTTGTTGGGTAAGTAGAGGAACCAAATTGTGGGGAAGAAGGGGCCGGAGATATCAAAACTGCCAGACACTGGATCAAATCCAGGCATCATCTATAGTCATCAAAGGTCATTGATGACTACATCAACAGTTGCTCAGTGGCCTTTGAAATGAGTCAGTCCGTTGACTGCAATGGGATTGTGAAGGTTGTTGCTCTATAAATCATGCAAGAATTTGATCCTTCTTGTCCACATCAAAACTGGCATCTCTGTTCATGACTTCAGCAGGGAAGCCAAAGACTGAATCTCAATGGACTGCTGCCTTTCCTCTCCTCTTTATAGGTGGTCTCTCCATGTGTAGGTGGATGCCCATTGGTGGGAGAACGTGGCTTAAAGTTGTCACTGCTGATGAAATTGAGACACCTGGAAGGTGGATAGCTAATGGACTTCAGTGTCTATTGCTGTCAAGCCAGCTGATGAGTGGACACAGCAAACTCATCTGGAGTTTTCAATGCAGATGAAGCAGGGACTTCAAAACTACCCACTATATTGCCAGTGTTGTCAATTATCTTCAGCAAGTATCCGATAGAATGATGAGTTCAAAAGTATTTACTCTGCACCAGAACCAGTGTTTTATAGTAAAGGATACTTAAATAACAACACACATGAAAAAAAATAAATCTATTAATGAGCAAACCTTCCTGGCGTGAAATTAAAAATATTGATTTATCATACCTGTTAAACCATGAAATCCTCTGCAACTAATTAATCTGCTAGGCAAAAGTTCATCAGTGGATTTTTTTTTCATCTTGAAATTCTCTAAAATGAATAACTACTACAGAATAAATCTGTCACATACAATATACATCTTGACTTCATCTGCACCCTGAAAGTTTCCACTCATTATTTCATAGGTCCCATTGCAGAATGAAATACTAGTCTGAAGTAAAATTAGACTCAGACAAGATGGATTTTCTCACACCTTGAGGCGCTTGGTCTTCTAGTTATTTAATAATGATCTGATTTTACACTGTCTTCATTCATTCCTTTTTTAGAAGGAATTAATTCTGTAGTTCACGGTTTCTGAAAGGTGATCATGCTTGTGTCACTAGTTGTTTTTGTTTTGTTTTTTTGCAGGGTTCATGAAAGCCAGAGTTTAAAATGCTGTCACTTGGGAGCTATGTACATACAACACAAAGACAC
>ML677353.1:2985031-3032019 GCA_007922305.1 Dermatemys mawii
GCAAGGGTGCGAGATTATACATGCTAAAAGTGCTACCTAAAACGTTCCTTGGTACAGGTTAATAGTGGGCCCAAGAAGTTTCTCTCCACCAGAATGTCTAGGGTGCTGCACAACAATCTGAAAAAAACTACAAGGTAATCAAAAATAAAACATAACTTTTTTTCACACCCTGTTCTCTAAACTACAAATGATTAAAAGTAGATCAAGTATTTTAGCCTAGTACATTTGATGCATTTAGTACCTGGGCAAAATTCATACTTAGTTTGAAACAGTTAAACACAGCAGGAAAGATTACAGACCTAAGGCTTGATCCTAGAACCCTAATATGCAAGTAGCCTTTACTCCCCAAAATAGTCTCATTGACTGCAATGTAAGATCTACTTGCATGAGTTGCAGGATCTGACTGTAAGGCAAAGATCTTTACGTCTGTAAGATGGTAGATCAAAACCAAAGCTCAATTAAACCAGGTTTTGCCCCATTCTCTGCTTTCTATTTTTGGTAGCTCTGCCTCTGCTATGGTAACCCAGTGCCATGTGGCTGTGCTTAGGGTGATAGTATTGTGATCCATTTCCTGCCAAACCTAGTAAAGGTGCCAGCATTTGGTGGTATGCTCCTTTGTGTCTCTCATAAGTAGCGTGTTTAGTGTTGAGGGGACCTGTCCCATCCCAGTGTGTGGGTGTGGAAAAGCCACCTATCTTTCATGAAGATGAGTAATGTTCCTCCAGCAACCCATCTGCATCTCACAGTCCGGCAGAATGAGCCCACCTCATACCTATAGGTCTCTTAGAGCTGGCTGGCCAATCGGATGTAGCCCTTTGGAATGGCTTATGTATTTGATTGCTAGCTAAAGATACACTTTTCACAACATGCTTTTAGAGGAGTTAAAAAACAATAGAACAAATCACTCACCATTTCCAGAGGTAGTTTGTACCTGGCTTATTTGATTTGATTTTTTCATCTCTTTTAAAAGCAGCACAATTGAAGATATGTGCAGCTAGCTGCCTGTATAGCTTAGCTATTTCACCTTTATAGTACTATCTACACTCCTGCGCATTCTGCCCAAACACAAGAAAGGTGACGTCTGTGAGGCTGGTTTGTTTGTGTGAGCAAATAGATTCTAGGTAGAGTAAAAAGCCAGGTGACTGGCTATCATGGGGGAACAAGAATCCTCAACATAACTGGATGCTTATTTTTACACTTTAAAATCTATGTTGCATTTTAAATGTGAGACTATTTGCTGACCATCTGCCAGTGTATCAAAGGGAAAGAGTGAGCAGATGTGACCTGCAGGTGATGGAGTTCCATCACTACTCTCTCCTTTTGCTTCTCAAATCCTCTGACTTTGTTATAATAAGGCCACATAGGGCTGGATTCTGCCACCCTTACACCTCATTCTACAAGTAATCACATTTTATTACTTGTGGAGTGAGGCACAGCTCATTATGAATGAGATTGTCAGAATGTGGCCCATATGTATTGGGCCAGATCCTGAAGTCTTTACCCCAGAGCCAGATTCTAACCCCAGTTTTACCCATATAAATTCAGACTAACTCTTTGAAGTCAGTGGAGATACTGACCAGAGTTGTACCAGTATGACTGAGATCTGAATTGGCTCCTCTGTTTTTATTCAGTCTTTATTCCCAGTGGAGTTATTCAGTTTTTGTTCAGTCTTGACTCAGGCAAACACCTATTGATTTGCCTGTATAACAACTCAGCAAGGGCCTTTCAAGATTTGGACCCTTAGAACTACAACAGTCATGGATGCACATGATCTTTTACCAACCTTGCATGTAATTTTACTGGCCTGGACACAAAATTTAATTGCCAGGTGACAAATGATAACAATGATCAAAATGAACAGAAATCTGAATCCAGCTGACCTAAAGAGGGGAGGGCAAATAGACTTTTGCCAGACTGCTTTACCCATTCTGGTTTGTTGGGAACAAAATCATTGTTATAAATTGACTTTTAGGCATTCTAGATCTATTTACACAAAGTTATGGTGAGATTCCAAAAGCTGTTTTAATCCCATTTTGATTTTCTTTATTTAAATATGACAACACCAACAAAGTTCCTTACTAATCTGGCTTCTCATGTCGGCTTTATGCAACATCTAATGCAAAACAAAGTCTGTGGGGATTTTCACTTTAAATTTATGATGGTCCAACATGTGAGAGGCCTCAGGCACTGAGTTACTTGTGTCTTCAGCTCCTTGTGTGTTTTTGGTTCTTATGTATAAACTTATTGTTTTATTTAAAAATATGTTGAGGGAATTTAGTAAGGAGAAAAGCTCTTTAGTGTAAAAATGTTTTGATACTTGATGGTTGGTTGAAAGCAACCATTAATACAAAGAAAAGCATGGATTAGATGACTAGGTGAATAAAATGTCAAAGTAACAAATTCTGGTGCTGGAAGGGGACCGTTTATTCTAATCTAGGCTGTCAGAACAGGTGATTGCTTTTACTGAAAGTTACGGCTTACATTGTAAAACTATCAGGCCAGATTCTGATCTTGGCTATTCCATCGACTTTCATGGAGTTATTCTGATTTTCATTGGTTTAACTGAGTAGAAACTCTGGCCCATTGCATCAAATAATTTTGAAGCTGTGAACCACACAATGTGAGCATGAGGGGTAGTAAGTGGCAGGGAAGGGTCTTTGCATGTTTTCTTCTGTTTTGCTTTATATGCTCTGTTTCGCAGAGCACTGCCTGGCTCACTGGTAACATTCTTCCAGAGATAGAAACTAAAGACAAGCTTCACTGTGACAAATGTTCCTTGGTGTTTCATACTTCTGGATCCAAACTGGAGGCAAGCCAAGCAGGCCAGCAAAAAAATGTGGATAGAATAAAAAGCCTCATCCACATCAGTGGGTTGTGTGATTGCACATGTAACCGTGGGTAAACAATCCCTCTGTGGTTAGAGTCCCAATTTTGATGCACATTATAAAGAAAGGAACATCATTAGAAAGAAATCAAACCTATATCAGACTTGGAAATCAGTGTGATTTCGTGCAAATGGTCCTGCAAATGATTCATGGCCACATATATTTTCTAGCTGGTAATCTCCACTTGTTTATCTTGTTTCTCAGCTTAGTTATACTTTGTTCTTCTTCCAGGGAAAGTGCTTTAGAGAGAGAGAGAAAGAGATTTGAAAAGTAAATAGAAACGGGACTGGGGTTGGCTAAGTGGGATTGAAGGACAGGATATGGACTCTTTCACATCTAGGCGAGTAGTTTGAATTTAGGTCAGCACTGATTAGAGGTGGTCTGAAAGTGGAACACTATATCCAACCCCGCTGGATTTCAGAGCAATCTGGGTTCAGATCAAATGGTTAACGCAAGAACAAGAGGCCAGTCAATGCAATTAAATGATGGAAAATTAAAAAGTGATAAAAAGAAATCATCTAGCCCATTTTTCACACAGTGGGCGACCAGACTATGGAACTCACAGCCACAGAAAGTCACTGAGGCCAAGAATTTAACAAGATTCAAATAGGGATTAGGCAATAGAGTTATCATAACGAATAATAACATTTTAGGAAGGAATATTCAACTTTGTGTTTCTCAATTTGTGCTAATATCTAGTAGAGATCAGAAGGAGCCCTATGTGGGGAGCAGAGTATTCCACAGCTGCTCACTTCTGGGTTCTTATACCTTCCTCAGAAGCATCCAGTATGGACCACTCTTAGAGACAGGATATTGGATTAGGTGGACCTCAGGTCTGATCCAGTCTGGCAACTCCCATGTTCCTAATTCTAGAGCCAAAGCTCATGGTTTGAGCCCCTCCCTGGTAATGATTGAAAGATGCTACCATCTGATAGCTGTTCAATGGCATATATGAAATGAGTTAATGGACTCTTAGCTGAATTCCTGATGCACAGGTGGGCACGTCACAAAATCCAGGACCACCATTAGCCTCCTAGTTGGCAATCTCCACAGAGAAGCCATGAAATGACCCAGTCATAGAGATGGCTCCATTCAAGAGACAGTCCTATCAAGCAACATTGAGGAATAGAGGAACGTATAAGGAAGTTTTTGCTCTAGTGTCCAGGCTATACCTGTCCTATGGATAAACAGAGGACTCCTGGGCCAGATTTTCCACTAGTTTCAGTGGAGTTACTTCTGATTTACACCAGATTGAGAGCTGAATCAGGTCTGCAGTTTCCAGAGCCAAATGAAGTAGAAACAGAGAAAATACAGCACGAAATCATTACAAAGTTCAGGGCAGGGACATGACAAAGAATGAGAGCAAACAAGAACAATGCTGAAAATAGTATTATATGCAAGAGGAAAATTTTGGTGTCTGAGTGAGAGAAAGGTGGGGGAAAATACTAAAGGAGCAGAGAAAGCATTGTTTTCTAACTTTGTGCTGAAAGCGACCTTAACATCTGTGTTTTGTTAGCTACCATGTTGAGTCATATAACCACAATGTCCCCAGCTTGGGTCTTCAGTCTGTGTTTCTACATGATTCATTTTCTTGGTGGTAATAAGAGTAATGTTTCCTGGGAAAGAGCCATTTCTATTCAAATGAAGCTTAGGGTTGTTGGCATCCATCCGTCTGGGTTTGGGTTTGTGGATTTCGACTCCCAGAAGTCAGAGGTGGAAAAGATTTCTTGGGTCATCCAGTTCCTATCCCTGCCCTTCAGGTGCTGCTCTGCAGCTGTCTGCTCCCGCCCTTACACCTGATCATTATCATTAATTGCCTGGAATAACTGTACCTGTCCCAGGATGAAATCCCAAATTCCTTGCTTGGGCAGAACTCCCCTTGGCTTCAGTGGGAGCTCTGCCTGAGTGAGAGTCAAATATAAACCAAAAAGGGTTCTGAATTTGACCTTAGTTTAGGGTTAGACCCTGTTTCTCTTGACTTCAGTGGCAGCTGGATCAACCTCCAGATAAGGGTTGGGCAGCTGCTGGCCCAGGGACTGCATCTGGCCTGCCAGGTCATTTTGTTTGGCCTATCCAGAGGCGATGGTGAAAATATGCTTTGTTGGGGCTGAGCAGGTCACCAGTCACCAGCGGGCCTAGCACCCAGGCTCACCTAAATCTGAGCACCCAGCACAGTGCTCAAAGTGAAGGAGGTTGCCGGGGGCACGGAGTGGAGCCTGGGACCGGGAGCAGGAGCCCGTGTGCCATGTTGCACTGCCATCCATTGGCTCAACAACCTCTCCATCACATATGCAGGGGAGGGGATCTGCCTTCCCATTGGCTCCTAGCTCCCACAGCCAGTCTGACTGTGGCCAGCCATCCCCTGACTGTGGGCAGGTTGGGACGCACCCTTGCCAATGGGGAGGCAGTCACCAGATCCGGGTGGCATGACAGCGCGGCCCCTCCGCTGCTCACGTGATGAAGGGATGGCCAGGCCAAAGGTGACTGGTGTTGCTTCTCCCAGTCTCTGCCTCTGCTCTGTTTCCCTATGGACACAGTCTCTGACTCGGATCAGGCCTCCCATAGGCACAGGCTGTGCCATGCACCGGGCTCTCCATGGACACAGGCGCTGGCTCTGTCCCACACCACTCAGCTCTTGTTACTTCCTTTCCGTTGGCTTTTCTGAAGGAGGTGGGGGCAGATACCGATTGGCTCTCACCTCCAAAACAATCAGCTAATCAGCGGGGGTACGGGAAGAGGGCAGTAAGTGGAGCTTTGTGGCATGGGGCAGAGTTGGGTTGATGGGGAAGACCGCGCCCCTCAGCAACCCAGCTCAGTCTTAAATGTTGTTTTTGTCTGTGGCCCACCAAAGGGTTTTAGTGGATTTTGTGGCCTTTTATACCCTTAAAATTGCCCAGCCCTGCTCTAGATTGTAAGCGCCTTGTAGCAGAGACTTGCTACATGCATGTTTATTACCATGCACGTTTATTACCATGCACTGCACAGCTGTGATCTCCTATAAATAATAGTAAAGGGAATTTGTCAAGTTGACTTTTAAATGCTCTAGGTGACAGGGCTTCCACCTTCTCAGGCAGTTGACACATGGGAGCCTCTCCCTTTGCTTGTGATGCCTAGAGCTACCTTCATGAGTAAATCGGCAATCTTTGTTCTCCCTCATGTTCCCACCCACAAAAGGCTTCATCTAGGAACGTTTATGTCACTGCACTTGGACAGAACTTTCAAGCCATGATTAACAGGAGAATGGCTGCACTGGATCAGTCCAATGGTCCATCTAGCCCAGTAGCCTGTCTTCCAACAGTGGCCAATACTGGAGGATTCAGAGGGAATGAACAGAGCAGGGCAATTATCGAGTGATCCATCGCCTGTTGTCCCAGTGTCTCACAGGTAGAGGTTTAGGGACACACAGAGCATGGGGTTGCATCCCTGCCCATTTTGGCTAATAGCCATTGACGGACCTCTCCTCCATGAACATATCTCATTCTTTTGTGAACCCAGTTACAGTTCTGGCCATCGCAATGCCGTGGGCAACAAGGTCCACAGGTAGCACTTGTGGGAATCATGGCTGGTGTCAAAACATGTTGCTCAAGTTGCATCCATATCTTCCTCATTTGTTATTTCTTACAAAGATGGCACTTTCTCCTTGCAATGTTCACGTAGCACAACTGAAATGTAGTTGCATTTCATCCTTCTTGCAAGTGTCTGCCTATTCTCACGAAGAGGCACAACTTCATAGCTTTTTGCCTCTGCTGATGCTTGCACTGCTCCACTCAAGGATGGCCCTCATGCAGGGGTAATGCACTTGGTTCTGACAACAGTAGTGTGAGGCATAACAGTTAAAGGACAGGGTATTATATTCCCCGAAGTGTTCACAGTGCATGCTACTCAGAGTCTTTGCAATGTGTGCATAAAGCCTGCATTTTCATCCTGGTGCAGGGGTAAGGGGCTAGGGGCCAGTCCTGCTGGATATAAACTGCCTCCAGAAGGATGCTGCACACCCATAATGGCATCATGGGGAGGTTAACGTGTTTGGCATCTCAAGATTTTGTCCTTAGAAAGCAGCTGTTGCATGACTATTTCCTAACAATTCCCTGGACCTCTACCCAGTTCCCATCCTCTTTGAGGTCAAGGGATTGTCTTCACTATGCGCGGTAGCAATCGGTCTTTTAGCGATCGATTTATCGCATCTCGTCAGGATGAGATGAATCGATCACCAGCGCTGCCCCCGTCGACTCCGGAACTCCAGCTCGCCAAAAGGCGTAAGCTGGAGTCGACGTGGGAGCGCGCCGCCGACCGCCGCTGCTGTGAGGATGGCAGGTAAGTCGGCTGTAGAGATGCCGACTTCAGCTACGTTATTAACGTAGCTGAAGTTGCGTATCTACAGCCGATCCCCAGCCCTAGTGAAGACCAGCCCTTGGTGGCTTTTGACGCTGACTAGCATACACCCCTCTTGAAATGGCCTATCCTTCATCCCCAGGACCACTGGATTTTGTGGTTCCTTCCTCTCCGATTGCTCCTTCATCATTTCAGTGCATGTCATTCCCTCTTCCACTCTCCACTGAGGTCCCACAACACAGTTCCTTCTTTGGCGCCTTCCTCTTCTCCCTTAACACTGATCTCATCCAGTCACATGGCTTTTTTAGGCCAATGATTCACAGATCTGCCTTTCTGCTTTTGGTCTGCCTCCCTCCAGGCAGTCCCACACCAATGCCTGGCTTCTGGACACCTCCTCCTTAGATGTCTTGCCATCCGTTTAAACTGACCAGGGCCAGAATTGAACTCTTGATTTGTCCTCCCCTGCTCTCTTTCCTCTCCCTTTCTCCATCACTGTTGACAGACCTTACATCCTCTCAGTCACTCAGGCCATTAACCTGAGTGTCATCTTCAACTCCTCCCTCTTTCTTGTCCATCCCTCCAGGCTGTGTCCTACTCTATTTCTTTTCTTCCTGTCCAAACAATCAGAACACTTGTCCAGATCCTCCTCCCCTCCAGCCTCCCTAACACTTACATCACCCAGCTCTGGTCCATTCCAAACACAGCTATTAAGATCATCTTCCTTGCCCATCTCCCCCCAGTGCTGAATCTGTCCACTGGCTCCCCGCATCTTTCACCACATCAAGTTCAAATGTCTTGTCCTCATCTTCCCAGCTCTGCTTTCCCCTGCTTGTCCACTCTCATTTCTTATCACTGCCTCCTACACAGCTCCAGCTATCCCAGCTTTGTCTGCCTGTTTGTCAGTGTCACACACAAATATCTCTGTGCTTAATAAGACATACAGTCTCTGTGGCATGCATCCCAGTATTAAAGAGAAGGATGCCTAGAGAGCACAGGGTAGAACTCTAGGGCTGCATTTAATGACTCCTGTGGATTGCAAACCTTGATTCTTTTGCTGTCCTGGATCCACACTTCGAGACAAAAGGTTTCATGTATAGCAGAATTCCTATTTTATGGACTAATCAGGGAGTGAGAAGTTCATAAAAATGAACATCTCAAAATGCAGGAGGTATGGTGCATAAGTTACAGTTCACTTCATTGCTTTCTTCTTGCCCTTCAAACCCCTGCAAATCAGATTCCAATGCATTGAAGGAAACAGAATACGAAGGGAAATTGACTTGTTCTTCATTGACATCACTTTTATTACATATTTATTTTTATCCCATGAGGGGAAAAATGTTTTGTACAACTGGCTGTTTGTAAGATTGGTATCTGTAAAATCAAGGTTCTCCTTAGCTTAGGGAAATATTGTTCAGTATATGTTCTGAGGTAATGGGCCATGTTTAACAACAACAGCAAAACGACACTCTAGTTTTATAGAACTTTAAAAATATATCATTTGCCTAAAATCCCCACTTTGGGTTGATTATTACCATAAATTAAAAGATACTGTCTGATTTTTTTGTCAATTTCACTTTCAGTTTTGACTCATGTTAAGGAGGTATATCCACAGAGATGTTCAATTTCACAGGGAGCTTACTCGGAGGAACTGCACTTTGAATCCATCTTGCACTCCCTTCTAGACTTCACTGGGGCTTTCTTATAATGGACTCGCACAAAGGGCAGAGTTAAGGCTATGCGTACTTCCAACTACCACACAGGTTTTGTTTTAATTCTGCGGTAGAATCTAGAGGCTTCAATCAGAGATTAGGATCTAGCACTCAAGACACTGTACAAACAAATGAAGCAAAGACAATTCCTGCCTAGAGTGCAGTGCAGGATTAAACAGCCTCAACAGTTTCTTAATACATGTTTCTTCATGGAGTTTTCCAGGGTTTCCTTGTTAAAGGAAAAATCATTCAGAATCGGGATCTCTTTGGCCCGTGTCAATTGCACATCCAGTCCCAGGCAATTGATGAGGTCTGTGGGCAGCAGTTGGTGCCAGGGCCCCGGTCTCAGCAGCTAGAGAGGCCGTTCACAGGCCATACACAGGAGTTACTCAGGGAGGGCTATCTCCCTGCAAATTTCAGCTCTTTTACCTCCCAGTTAGTTTGGCTGGAGAGTTGTTGGAACACTGTTATGTTGTTTTTAATAATGGGAAAAGGCCAGTTCTCCCCCCTCCCCTATTCAAAAATGACTGAACCCTTTTCACAAAGACCACGCTTGGAAAATTTCAGCCCCACAGGTGAATGGTTCTGAAAGTGATGAGTTCGGAAAATAAAGGATGAGTGGAACCACTATGGAGCAGTATCCAGAACGGTCACTACGGTTCATGTTCCCACACACAATGATCATTGATGTACCAATTGCATCCAATTGCCAGGGATGCTTGTCTTTCAAACAGCATCAGCTGGGGCATTCCGGCACTGAAGAGGTTAATGGGAAAAGTCTAGAAGTTAAGGCTAATTGGCATCTTTAGGAGCTTGGCTGATGACAGCTGAGATTCCTGCAGACTGCGAAGCTGCACGTGGCCTGCAACCATTCCAGCAAGCCCAAAGCAGAAGAACCATGTGATAGGGGAAGCAATTATAGACCAATCATAAATAGCTTCAGCATAAATTGTGGGGAGAGTATCAGAAACAATACGGCGCGATTTAATGAGAGAAAGACCATTGATTAGAGGCAGCCAGGCTGGATTGGTAAGTGGCAAAGGGAACTAGACTGCTGGAGCTCTTCAAAAGATATCATTGTCACAGTAAACTTAGAGGAACACAGCCGAAGATATCGGCTCATGGGTTTCCACCACGCATGCAGTACAGTTCCACTCCAGAGATTATTTGCTAATGTGAGCAGTTGTGTGTAGCTGAACTTGTGGATAGATTTAAGTGGATCAGAAGCATGCTGGGGTGAATGACAATAGTGCCAGCAGCTGACAGGACATTGGCTTGTGGGTACGGTCCCCCCACAATTTGGTCCGGGGGAGGTGCTCCTGCATTGCTGATGATATTGGCCAGCTGATAGTCTCAGAGTTCCCCGGTGGTACAGAAGATGTGGAAATTAAAGCTGGAAAAGACCTCGACCACCTCCCCGACTGATCCAGGACTGTTCTTTGCAGCACGTGACAGGGCTTCAGAGTTGTTCCCTGTGAAGGCTGCAGCCCTGTCTAATAGAGCTCACCCTCCGGAAAATTTTCAGTCATACTCATCTTGAACACTCCTGTTCCTAATTCTCTCCTGCTCCTCCTGGTTACTCCCCCGCCCGCCCAAATAATTCATCTTTCATCTTAGCATTTGCATTTCCTGGGCATTGGTAAGGTTGTTATGTCTCCCACCCAAAGGTAGCTCTTTTGGTCTTTCCTCATAAGACAATTCCTCTATGTCCAAGAAGTTGATCACCTCTCACCTCTGCTAACTGCCGGTTATATTTCTGTGCTCTCCACAATGGGACACTTAACTCCAGCTGCCAATCCAGCTGTGTCTTCACCGCTATGTTAACCTGAGTTAGTTAATGAGGGTTAGCTTAACTTGAGCTAAGACCACACTTCTTTTGCAGTGTAGGCATGTGTCTACACAGCAAAGAAAAACCTGCGGCTGGCCGGGGGCAGCCCTGGGTTTTTCTTTGCTGTGTAGACATACCTTTAGAGTCAGGACTCTTGCACTGTGTGTATGGTTCTGTATGTTCCTTATAGTTACAACATGGGAATTCGATCAGGACACCTGGGTTTTGCTTCCAGGTCAAGTGGATAGAGTAGGATGATTGGCCACCTGGACTCTTGGGCTATGTTTACACTGCAGTTAAACAGCTCGCCCTCGTGAGCTGACTCAGACTCGGGGAGCTATAAAATTGCTGTGTAGACAGTCAGGCTGGGGCCTGGGTATTGAGCCCTGTGAAGAGGAAGGGACCCAGAATGTGAAGCTTCATTGCTTGTTTGAAAAATACTTTGAGAAGCGCAGATGAAAGGCAGTATATAAATGCCAAGTATTAGTCTTATGAGTCAACTGGCAGAGCATTAAAGAGTAGTAAACAAAAGGATGAAGTTGCAAAATAAGGCCACATTGAAGCAGCTAGTACAGTATTAATGAGCTTAAGAGACAGCTTGACATTTTTAGAGAGAGAGACAGATGGGATTTGAAGCATAGAACAATGAAGTGAGGTCAGGGCGGTGAGCTGGCTTTATTTGGCCAAGTTATTTTCCTGTCCAGCAGTCCCTTATCCTTCATTATTGGCCCTATCATGAATCTGCAAGCTAACCACTCCGTAGCACAGCTATAGAGGACTGGTCAGGAAGAATGAGCCTCTTTATGGAGAACTGCTGTGTGGGAGGAAAGAAATTCTAACCATTAGCCCGATTCCTCCTTGAAGTCCATGGGGTTAAGCTAGAGCCAAGCTGACAATGTCAAATTACAGGAGACCAATGAGTCTGTAAAAAGCAATAGCAATAAAAAAGCTTAAATATAATTAACAAGAATAATTTACAGTCAAATATGAAACGACGGTCTTGACGACCGGGTGATGCAAAGTATGGCTGAGGGTCTGCTGCTGAGCATCAGAATATATGAAAAAGGAGATTTTCCACATTTCTGTAAGACAGATTCTGTTTTAATTAGCTGAAATTTAAAAGTACTATTAGCGCTAACCAAAACAGCCAGTGCATCCTGCACCACCTTCAACAATCTCTTGCTTTCACCCGCTTTTAAATGCTGGGTTGTATTTTCCCAGTCGAAAGGTGAAATCAATGGCAACACTCCCGTTGACTTCAGGGATTTCACCCCTGCTGTTGACAGCATCAGACTGGAATTCCTGTTGAGAATTCTCCAGAGCGCAGCAACTTCCCCGGAAAAGCCATTCGCACTTATGGAGAGATAATTCTTGGTTATGGAGAGAGTGAAGGAGCAGCAGGTGTTTTTAAACCATTTTAAAAATCTGTGTATCTGCCAAAGGTGTTAGAACTAATCCCTGTTGGGAGGTTTAAGCGTGTGCATAGCGTCTATAGTGCATCACACACACACAAAATTCCTGACTCCGCAAAGAATATATGTGTGCATGTATGAGAACTCAAGAATTGTAAAGACAAGATAAAGTGCCAGTTAATGGTCTTAAATGTAGTTTGATAAATGTGGTTTGTAGATTGATGGGACTGGTTTGATTTGCCTCTGCCTTGCATTTGGCATCGGCCATCACATGTGCAGAAAATAGCTGTGGAGTGATTGCAAAATGCTGCTGTTCTGATCCGGTATTGTTTTACATTCCCCTTGTTCTGGTGTAAATGACCATACGCGGTGCAAGGCAGGAGGGAATCAGCATGGATAATCTTATGCAACAGGCTAGGATGCAGATGATTTTGTGGATGGAGGTCAGGAGACCTGCCTTTAATCGGTGCCTCCAACTCACTCACTGGGTAACCTTGGGCAGGTGGCTAACGGTCAATGTGACCATTGATTTTTGAGTGCCTCAGTTTTCACTTCTCTGCCTCTTTCTCCTGTAAGCAGTGTCAGGAATGAGATATATTCTGACATCTGGTGGCGAACTATGGGAATCGCAGTGAGCCGTGCAAAATAAGTCTGGGGCTGATCAATTTGCATGGACACACCCACTGCGCCTAGCCTGAGCCCACAGCAGCCCACATGGCCACTTCGGCTGATGAGGGAGCCCCAGTTTCTATGTTATTGGGGCAGGAATGATAAAGTGATGTTACTGTGATTATGTGAATGAAGGACTATGGACATGTACTTGGCCCTTGTTATGATGGAGGGACTCGCCATCATCTAGGTAGCACTCACTGGGCAAGGGCCATGCGTTTTCAGACCATTGTGAGATTGAGAGAGGTGATGGACAGACCTATACCTTTTGGTGAGGGCTCTGTCTGAGGGTCTCCCAGGCCTATTGCATCCTGCTTCTCTCCACTGTGGAATGTCAGAATTGAATTTTGCTTCCATTAGGAGCCTGGTTCCAGGCTGCTGAGCTGACAATTGCTTTGGGCTCACTGATGCACCTGCACTAAGGCTCCCCTACTGTGAGCTGAAATCACTTAAGAGCTGAAATCACCTAAGAGCTAAAGAAATCACTGAGCACTGTCTTAAGTAGGGGGGACCTGGAAAAAGTGCAGAGTGGCTGGTGCAGCAGAGCAGTCTGTGTGTCAGCTAGCAGGACGGCTAGCGGAGTGACTGGTGCAGCAGAGCTGTCTGTCGACTAGCGGAGGCGTTGGTGCTGCGGGCAGAGTGACCGGCGTGGCAGAGCTGTCTGTCTGTCACCTAGCAGAGGCGTGGGTGCTGCGGGCAGAGTGACCAGCGCAGCAGAGCTGTCTGTGTGTCGGCTAGCAGAGCAGCTAGCGGATCAACGGGCAGAGCGGTTCGTAGGACAGCCAGCGGAGCGGAGCAGAGCCGATTGCGGTGAGAGCTGCAGCGGAACCTCACGGAGAGGCGGCGCAGTCGGCCTCGGACCACGTAAGGTGCCCCGTGCCCTACCCTCCATCTCCACCCAGGCTGGAGGTAAGACTCTGCCAATTGACTTTTGAACTCTGCACGGACCAAGGACAGAGACTCTTGGGCTGTTGGACTTTTGGGACTATTGAGTGACTTTTTGGGGTGGTGGAACTCAAGAGCCAAAGGGAAGGCCACGGCCTATTTGCTGGGAGGGGGGCTTCTGGTTCATGGTCTGGTTTATTAACCTTGTTTGTGGTGTTTCCCCAATATAATGCCACATAGTTTCTCCCTGTTATTAAAAGGCTTTGGTACACTCAGACTCTGTGCTTGCGAGAGGGGAAGTATTGTCTCTTACAGACGCCCAGAGGGGTGGTATATGGTTGTCCCAGGTCACTGGGTGGGGGCTCGAGCCGGTTTTTGTATTGTGCTATTGGAATGGAACCCCTGGATACTGAACCCGGCCCTTGTTGCTGCCAACTCTGATGGGCAGAAGGGTTACACTCCTCTAAAAACAAAGGTTCTGGGGGGACTCCACTTCAGTGGAGTCACTTCAGAGACGGTATTAGGAGAGGTATTAATTCATTGTTGTTAATTCATTACTTTTTGGAAAGCAGTTAGAGATCCTCACATAGAATTCGAGTTTGAAGTGCAAAGAGAGAGGCCGCTCTGCTTACCATTGCCAGCTGTCTGAAGCCCATACTTGAAAATTCCCCAGAGCCCTTGCTTAGCTAGTTCACTCTGGACTTGAAATAGTAACAGACTTAATCCGAGGGACTTTTCTAATCCTGGGGGGCTGTGTGGGTGGTGTGAGCGATAGCTCGGAGCAGCAAACCCATTTATGCAAAGCGTTTCACTCTCTCGGCAGCATAGCTTAGGAAGGATAAGATTAGAAGGGACCTCACCAGCCAAGTGACTAAAAGATTTATCTTCAGAGGCTTGGCTGGTACTTAAGAAATTTACATTATTGGGCTTTCTCAAATCTCTCTGCTGGCTGAATGTATCCTTCACGCAGCAGGATCATCGATTTCCGAGGGTAAGAGACCTGTTAATACATCTCTGGTCTGTACTCCCCTGGCTACCACAGGATTGTTTCATACAGTTCTAGTGCTTCGTCCAGACTGGCTTTAAATATCAGAAGTGATAAGGCTTCCATCAAATCCTTGGGAAATTATTCCACACTCTATTAAATCTCAGTGTCAGGACATTTTTCCTGATGTTCATGCTAGATTTTCCTTTACTTAATTTAATACCATTACTCCTAATTAATGCCATCTGGAACCACTCACTCTTCTCCTTTCTTGGTATTTACACCTTGGGGTATTTGCAGTCAAGATGGGCTAAACCCCTTTAACCTTTGGGGGCAGTTGAGCTCCAAACCTCACAACTTAGCTCCATCTCTCTAAAAGGGATTCAAATTGGATCATTGCATCCAAATCCATCCCTTAATTTTTGAAGAGATTTTTGAAAGAAGTCTTCCATCCTCATCCACAATAGAAGTTAGGTCAACCTAACTATGGCGCTCAGGGCCTGAAATTTTTCACAGGCCGGAGGGATGTAGCTAGGTCAGCCTAAGCCCTAGGTGTAGACCAGGTCTTTACTCTTGTTGGAAACCAAGCTCCCTGTCTGGCCTGACATAGAATCAAAGGACCGGAAGGGACATCTAGTCCAGTCCCCTCCACTCGTGGCAGGACTAAGTATTATCTAGACCAGGGATGGGCAAACTACGGCCTGCGGGCTACATCCGGCCCACGAGACCATCCCATCCGGCCTGCGGAGGCTGCCCCTGGCTCCTCCCCCAGAGCCGTGCAGCGCCGGCACCACTGCGGGGCCAGGACTGCGTGCCCTCCCCTCCCCTGGAGCCATGTGGGAAGTGCCCCAGGGGCCGGAGCTGCATGCTCGCCCCTCCCCCAGAGCCTCGTGGGGAGTGCCCTGGGGGCCGGGGCTGCACGATCGCCCATCCCCCAGAGCCACACGGGAGGCACTCTGGGGGCCGGGGCCACGCACTAGCCTCTCCCCCGGAGCCACGCCGCGGAGGCAGAGTTCTGGGGGCCCGGGCTATGCACTCGCCCCCTCCCCCGGAGCCACCCTGCGCGGGCAGAGCTCTGGGGCCACGGGCTGCATGCTTCCCCCCTCCAGAAGCTATGGTAAGAGGGAGGATGGGGGGGTTCCAGGGTGGTGGTTGAGGGGGGAGGTTAGAGGGGGCAGGCAGTCAGGGAGCAGGGTGGTTGAATGGGGATGGAGTTCTGGGGTGGTGGTTAGGGGGTGGGAAGGTGGATAGGGGTTGGGGGCAGTCAGGGGACAGGGAGGAGGGGAACTGGGTAGGGGCTGGGGTGCTGGGGGGTGGTTAGGGGTCTGAAGAAGGGGGAGTCAGGGGACGAGGTGGGGGGTTGATGGATGGGTCAGGGATTCTCGGGGGGCAGTCAGGGGGTGGGAAGTGGAAGGGGCTGGATTGGGGGCGGGGCCTTCCCTACCTGGCCCTCCATATAATTTCGCAAACCTGCTGTGGCCCTAGGGCCAAAACGTTTGCCCATCCCTGATCTAGACCATTCCTGACAGGTGTTTGTCTAACCTGCTCTTGAAAACCTCCAATGATGGAGACTCCACAACCTCCGTAGGCAATTTTTTCCAGTGCTTAACCACGCTGATAGTTAGGAAGTTTTTCCTAATGTCCAACCTAAACCTCTCTTGCTGCAAGTTAAGCCAATTGCTTCTTGTTCTATCCTCAGAGGTTAAGAAAAACAAGTTTTCTCCCTCCTCCTTGTAACAACCTTTTACATACTTGAAAACTGTTATCATGTTCCCCCTCAGTCTTTTTTTTTTCCAGAATAAACAAACACATTTTTTTCAATCATCCCTCATGGGTCATGTTTTCTAGACCTTTAATCATTTTTGTTGCTATTCTCTGGATGTTCTCCAATTTGTTCACTTTCCTGAAATGTGGCGCCCAGAATTGGACATGATACTCCAGTTGAGGCCTAATCAGTGCAGAGTAGAGTGGAATTATTAATTCTTGTGTCTTGCTTACAACACTTCTGTTAATACATCCCAAAATGATATTAGCTTTTTTTGCAATGTTACACTGTTGACTCTCATTTAGCTTGTGGTCTACTATGACCCCCAGATCCCTTTCCACAGTACGCCTTCCTAGGCAGTCATTTCCCATTTTGTATGTGTGCAACTGATTGTTCCTTCCTACGTGGAGTTCTTTGCATTTGTCCTTATTGAATTTAATCCTATTTACTTCAGACTATTTCTCCAGTTTGTCCAGATCATTTTGAATTTGAATCCTATCCTCCAAAGCACTTGCAACCCCTCCCAGCTTGGTATCATCCATAAGCTTTACAAATGTACTCTCTATGCCTTACCTAAATCATTGATGAAGATATTGAAGAGAACCAGACTCAGAATTGATCCCTGCGGGACCCCACTCATTATATACCCTTCCAGCATGACTGTGAACCACTGATAACTACTCTCCAGGAATGGTTTTCCAACCAGTTTTGCACACACCTTATAGTAGCTCCATCTAGGTTGCATTTCCCTAGTTTGTTTATGATAACAGAATAAACATAAACAGTATAAACATTTGACAGTATCAAAAGCTTTACTAAAGTCAACATATACCACATCTACGGCTTCTGCCTTATTCACAAGGTTTGTAACCCTGTCAAAGAAAGCTATCAGGTTGGTTTGACACGACTGGTTTCTGACAAATCCATGCTGACTGTTACTTATCACCTTATTATCTTCTAGATGTTTGAAAATTGATCGCTTAATTATTTGTCCCATTATCTTTCTGGATACAGAAATTAAGCTGACCGCTCTGTAATTCCCCGGGTTGTCCTTATTTCCCTTTTTATAGCTGGGGGCACTATATTTGCCCTTTCCCCATCTTCTGGAATCTCTCCCGTCTTCCATGACTTTTCTAAAATAAACACTAGTGGCACAGATATCTCCTCAGTTAGCTCTTTGAGTGTTCTAGGATGCATTTCATCAGGCCCTGGTCACTTCAAAACATCTAATTTGTCCGTGTAATTTTTAACTTGTTCTTTCCCTATTTTAGCCTCTTCTGATCTTACCTCTTTTTCACTAGCATTCACTACATTAAATGGCCAGTCACCACCAACCTTCTTGGTGAAAACCAAAACAAAGAAGTCATTAAGCACTTCTGCAATTTCCACATATTCTGTTATTGTCTTTCCCACCTCGTTGAATAATGGGCCTACCCTATCCTTGGTCTTCCTCTTGCTTCTAATGTATTTGTAGAAAGTTTTCTTGTTACTCTTTATGTCTCTAGCTAATTTGATCTTGTTTTGTGCCTTGGCCTTTCTAATTTTGTCCCTGTGTACTTGTGGTATTTGTTTATATTCATCCTTTGAAATTTGACCTAGTTTCCACTTTGATTTTTAGATCATTGAAGATCTCCTGGTTAAGCCACAGTGGTGTCTTGCTGTACTTCCTGTCTTTCCTATGCAGTGGGATAGTTTGCTCTTGTGCTCTTAATAATGGCTCTTTGAGAAACTGCCAAATGTTTTCTACTATTTTCCCCCTTAGACTTGCTTCCCATGGGCTCTTACCTACCAACTCCCAGAGTGTGGTCAAGTCTGCCTTCTTGAAATCCATTGTCTTTATTTTGCTGTTCTCCCTCCTACCATTCCTTACAACAGGGGTCTCCAAACTACGGCCCGAGGGCCGGATCCAGCCCACGTCTTCAATTTGTCCAGCCCCCCAACCAACATAAAAGACATAAATTTGCATATATTTATTTTTTTTCACAGTCACTTCGGCCCACGAAGCCCCTTCAAAAATCTAATATGGCCCTCGTCTCAAAGTTTGGAGACCTCTGCCTTAGACTCACGCACTCTATCATTTTGTGATCGCTTTCATCCAGGCTGCTTTCCACTTTCAAATTCTCAATCAGTTCTTTCCTATTTGTCAAAATCAAATCTAGAACAGCCTCTTCCTTAGTAGCTTTCTCCACCTTCTGAAATAAAAAAATTGTCTCCAATACATTCCAAGAACTTGGGTTTCTTGTTGGGCCACCCCTCCGCCCCCCAGGAGGAAGTCTCTCTGTCTGTCACTCACTTTAGGACAGAAGAAACAAACAAGGCTGAAACCTTCATCAACCAACTCAGCCCAATTCAATCTCAACATGCATTTTTTTGTTTCCAAAGCAACAGCACAGCTGGCAGGGTATATGGCCTGAGTGATGTAATGTCCCCTCACCCTGCTCCAATGCTGATCCATTGGGAAACCAAAGCAAGGTGTTTGCTGTGCTGGGGGAGTGAGGTTTTTATGGGCGATCAAGTTTCAGAGGCGTCTCACCTAGCGGCTAAAGAGAGAAATTCACCAAAGCGGCAGAGAGCCCCTGAGGGGGAAAGCCTGCAGCGTGTACTGCTGCAGAGAAGCGGTCACAAGATTCCTTGTTGCTGTGGGAACCCTGAGGGAAGGCAGTGTCACTGGTCCAGGCTGACCGAGGGGTGCAGTTGACAGTTTCCAGTGACAGCTGTAACAGATCTGACCCCCAAAGTTTTGGTCTTTATGACGTGGTTTCCTTTCCTTGGGGGAATCAGGGCCTGCTTAGGGTGGAGTGTTAGAAGCCCTGAATGTTCATATGGACACATCAGTTGAGAGGGTTTTCTGTCCATCCAAGCCTCCGCTCTGACATGAGCTTGAACGCTCTCCACGCAGGACAGGCTCATTCATCATGTGCAGGGGACCGGTCCATAACAACCCCCGCTGGGTGCAGGTCCTTTCAATGCAGTTGAAAGGAGAGAGGGACGCGAAGGGCCCAGTTCAGGCCTGGCTGTGAAATTGGATAGGTTGGCCGCTGCCCAGTTTGGAGTTGCTGCTGGTTCCTCTCCCCACACCGTAAAGGTTTGCCCCCCGCCCTCCATGGGGCACTGATACATGGGCTAAGAACTTCGCAGGATCCTGAGTCTGGGGACACATAAGAAAGTCTTGTCTTCGCTCTTTTGTGAGGCCTTTTGTCTCCTCCCCACTCCTCAGAGCCATCCCTCTGGGTTTCTGAAAGCCCATAAAAGCTGGAACTCCGGACAAACGCATCCATAGACCCACACATCTTGGCTGAATTCAGATACAGATGCAAGTGACGGAAGGAGCCCTTTGTGTTCCCACCTGACATACGCAGCCGGCTCTGCGGTATTCCAACTTCAGTCTTATTGACCTTTAAGTGCCTAAGCTCTCCCAGCGTGAAAGCCTTCCATAATGAGAGCAACAAAGCCCTCGGCCAGTTGCATACATTTCCCTGAGTGGCACTTGATGCTTAACTAGTGCACAGGAAGCTATTCAGGACTGACTTTCCTGCGCATGCCAAAAGGCAAACGCGTGGGCGGCTCTGTGCTTCCTTTCTGCCTCTGTTGTCCTTTAAGATCAAATTAAAATAGAGTCCTAGAAAGCAGGGATGGAAATGACTGATTCGGTCACTGAGGAGTCACCACCCTCTCCCGTGCACAATTGTTCCTGTTTCAGTGGATCTGAAACGTTTCCATGTTGTGACCCATATACAGCTTGTAGGCCTGATACCACATTTTCCCTTATTGCTCCATTCTGTCCCTCCCATCCCAATATCACCAGCTGACTCCCCGTACCCCAATACTCGTTCCCAACTGGCTTTCTCTTTCCCTCTCTCCTCCCGCTTCTGGCACCTACCAGTCTCTCTTATTCCCCCTCACCCTAGCTTCTCCCCATGCTAGGGCTGTCCCCAATGGCAAGTCCAGGTGCCGCATTCCCTCTGAACCTCTCCGCAGGGAGGTGCTGAGCTGCTGATTGGCGACTGGGAAGAGCGGCCGAAATGGTCACTCTTCTTACCAGTTACTATAGCAACACTTCTGCTGCAGTGATTGGGCTAATCATCAGGATCATGGAAATTGCAGCTTAGGATACACTGACCTTTATGATAGAAGCTGCTCCATGGACTACCTGGAGGTGGAGCACGGTTTGAGATCTGCTCCCCTGCAACAGATTTTCTAGAGTGTACATTTGACGTGCCTCATTTCCATTCACCCGGGTGTGTAGGGCATGGTGTTTTACATGCCCTTTCCAGGGCCAGTTAGGGAGAGCCAAACTGGTCTGGATAAAATAAGAGTCACCAACATCATCCAAACTAGAACCAGACCTCCATCCTTTTAACTTTTTCTGAGGTGTTACACTGCTTGGTTACTGTATTCTTTTCTTTAAATTTCACACCCCTCCCCATGCACTTTCTGGTTTTGTATGAGCCTAGAAGTGGACGTGCCTAATAATGGAAGAGGCTGTTTCCTTCTTGTTTCTAACATGGTCACAATCAAGAAGTACCAGAAACCTGTGAGAGCCTGTTCTCCCAACAAAGCCTGGACTTATTAGATTTCCAGTGGATGTGGAGCTAGAGCACAAAACTCACATCAGCCCTTTCCCATGGCTCCGGGACATTTGGACCCAGGGATTTGATTCTCTCCATTAGAAAGAGGGCCAACTGCGAAGTGTGGGTGCAGAACTTTGTGACTGCTCATACCTGATGGTTTGGGTTGGATAACACAAGAACAAGGGGTCACCAAATGAAATTAATAGGTAGCAGGTTTAAAACAAACGAAAGGAAATATTTCTTCACGCAATGCACAGTCAACCTGTGGAACTCTTTGCCAGAGGATGTTGTGAAGTCCAAGACTATAAGCAGGATCCAAAAAAGAATTGGATAAATTCATGGATAGGTCCATCAATGGCTATTACCCAAGATGGGCAGGGACAGTGGACCTAGCCTCTGTTTGCCAGAAGTGGGGCAAGGGCAACAGGGGATGGATCATTTGATTCATCCCCTCTGAGGCACCTGGAATTGGCCACTGTCAGAAGATGGGATACTGGGCTAGATAGACCTTTGGTCTGGCCCAGTATGGCCATTCTTATTTTCTTCTGTTTTTATGGATAAGCATTGGATTGGTATCAGCCCTTTGGAAAGCCGTATCTAACCTTTCATACACTTCAGTGGCATGTAGCCTTAAAAAGGGTGTAGAGAGTTTTTTAAACTAAGGTTTGGGTTTTAAAACCAACAGGTGTGGAGAAGCACATGGTTTGGGTGGAGACTAGGGTAACCAGATGTCCTGATTTTATAGGAACAGTCCCAATTTTAGGAGCTTTTTCTTATATAGGCACCTATTAACCCCAAGCCCCGTCCTGATTTTTTAGACTTGCTATCTGGTCAGCCTAGAAGAGACATGCCTCAGGGATGATTTTATTAAAGGGGGAAACTTTACATCCTGGTAAAAAGGATAGGGAAAAAGTTGCCAAAGTACTGGTGGGAGCTAGTGAAGAACAGTCAAACATAAGAGTTCCATTTGAAGGACACATCAAGGCAAGCAACTGAATATTGACAACATGTACAATGCTTATATACACATGCTAGAAGTCTAAATACTAAGAGGGGTGAATTAGACTGCCTGGCATTAAATGAGGATATTGATATAATAGGCAGTGCAGATACTTGGTGGAAAGAGGATAATTAGTAATACCAGTGTACAAATAGGAGTGGATTATGTGGAAAAGAAAGCATAACATCAAATAAAGTAAAAATCTTCACTGAAACGAACTGTGCCATAGAATCTCTGTGGATAGAAATTCCATGCTTGAACAATAAATGTATAGCAGTAAGAAGATACTCTGGCCACCTGACCAGGATTGTGACAGCGATTGTGAAATGTTCAGGGAGATGACAGAGGCTGCAGAGGCAGAAAACACAATAATAATGGGGGATTTCAACTATCCTCATATTGACTGGGTATACGTCATCTCAAGAAGGGAGGCAGAGATGACATTTCCAGACACATCAAATGACTGTTTCGTGGAGCAGCTTGTCCTGGAACCCACAAAGGGAGTGACAATGCTTGATTTATTCCTAAGGGCCACCCACTATATGGTTTAGGAGGCGAATATAGCTGATCCATTTGGGAATAGTGACCATTAATGTAATTACAGTTAATAGCTTTGTAATGAGAAAAGTGCTAAACAAATCTATTACAGTAGCATTTAACTTCAGAAAGGGGAACGACACAAAAATGAGCAAGCTAGTTAATGGGAAATTAAAAGGCACAGTCACAAGGGTGAAATGCCTGCAAACTGCATGGAGACTATTAAAAAATATCTGAATAGAGGCTCAAACTAAATATATATGCCCTCCAAATTAAAAAGAAGAAGAAAAGGACCCCAAAATGCCACTATGGCTACATACCAGAGTAAAAGAAATGGTTAGAGGCATTCTTTGAAAATTGGAACTCAAATCCTAGTAAAGATAATAGACAGGAGCATAAACTCAGGCAAGTCAAGTGTAAAAGCAAGTCAAGGCAGCTCAAGAAAAAAATTGAAGAATGAAAAACTAATAGCAAAAATGTTTTTTTAAGCACATGAGAAGCAGGAAACCTGTCAAGGAGTGACTGCGGCCACTGGGTGATCAGGGTGCTAATGGAGCATTTCAGGAAGATGAGGCCATTGTAGAGAAGCTAAATGAATTCTTTGCATTATTTGTCACTGCAGGGGGTGTGAGGGAGATTCCCACACCTGAGTCATTCTTTGTAGGTGACAAATCTGAGTTATTGGCCCAGACTGAGGCATCAGTAGAAGATGTTTTGGAACAACTTATAGTTACCAGGACCAAATGATATTCACCCATGAGTTCTGAAAGAACTCACATATAAAACTGTGGAACTACTAACTGTGGTATGTAACCCGTTTCTTAAATCAACTTCTGTACCAGATGACTGGAGGGTTGCTAATGTAATGCCTATTTTTTTAAAATGGCTCCAGATGCGATTTTGGCAGAGGCCAGGCTGGTAAGCCTAACTTCAGTACCAGACAAAGTAGTTGAAACTGCAGTAAAGAACAGAATGACCAGACACATAGATGAACACAGTATGTTGGGGGAACAGTTAACATGGCTTCTGTAAAGAGAAATCATGCCTCACCAATCTATTACAATTCTCTGAGGGTGTCAACAACCATGTGGCCAAGTGTGATTCAGGGGATACAGTGTGGACTTCCAGAAAGTCTTTGACAAAGTTTCTCATCAAAGTTTCTTAAGCAAAGTAAGAAGTCATGGGATAAGAGAGAAGGTGCTCTCATGGATCAGTGATTGGTTAAAAGATAGGAAACAAAAGGATAAGAATAAGTCACAGTGGAAAGTGATAAATTGTAGGGTTCCCCAAGGATCTGTACAGGGACCTGGGCCGTTCAACATTTCATAAATGATCTGGAAATAGGTGTGAACATTAAGGTTGCAAAATTTGCAGTCAATACAACTTTATTCGAGATACCTAAGTCCAAACCTGACTAAGAAGAGTTACAAAGGGACTTTCTATAAAATAACGTACTCCCAATAACAAGATGTCAGATGTGTGCGCATGGCATATTTTGATTCAAAAGAGGTTCTAGTCTTCACCCACGATCAACCTTGAGAGGGGATACCAACCTCACATTGTCCTTTGGAAGACAAAACACCAAGGGAAGCATTTTAAGGCCAAGACCTTTGCAAAGAAAGAAGCGTAGCTGTCTTTCTCCGCTGTCATGGTTCGTCGCTAGTTAAAGGAGAGCGCACTGCCAAGAACAATTAGATGCAATGAGTTTTGTTCTTTCCTGAAGTAAGAGCTTTAATGTGGTGCTCTCGTGGAACATTTGATTTTCATTTTTAAAAGTGGTTTGCTTGGGAATTCACTGTGATTTTTAAAGGGACGCTGCCAAGAAGATGAGGACCGGCACTCAGGTTTTATTAAAAAGAAAATCAGTTTCACAGACCCTAATAAATCCTTTCATGAAGTGTAGGGGAGAAAGCCATACATGAAATAGCTCATTTAGAATTAGATCCTTACAACATCGAGAGGAAGGCTGGAGCAGTGGTTAGCGAGCAAACCTGGAGAACCAGGTTCAATTCTCTACTCTTCTTCTTCTGCCCTTGGATAAGTCACTCCAGGGCGGGAGCCGCCAAGATATATCACACTTAACTCCTGTTGAAATCAAAGCTTTTTGAGAAGCTGGGTCTCTGTGCCTCGGTTTCCCATGTGTGCAGTGGGGATAACAGCACGACGTTGCCTCACATGGGGGTTGTGAGGAGAAATACATTGAAGATTGTGAGGTGCTCAGATGGTAAGATAACAACAGGTCATATAAGTACCTGAGTCAGACAGCAGTAGTATTAATAGTAGTATTAATATTGTTTTTGTCATTTGTTCAGCAACAACAATATATCGGAGCTGTGGAGTACACAACATGAACCAGGCCCTGCTCAAAGAGCTTTCAATCTATGGCCCTGATGCTACAAACACTTGTGCACATGAGTCGTCCCATGGAAGGCAAGAGAATTACTCCCGTGCTGAATGATCAGTGTTTACACATTTGTGGCCTAAGGCTCCAATCCTGCAGTCAGAACTGGATGTGCAGAGCCCAAACAGGAGGTCACTCGCTTGAATGCAATTGCAGGATCAGGGCATGAACAGAGGAGGGAATAACAGTGCAGGAAATAAGGACATTATTGATTATTAATAATTGATAAGCGTTATTATTGATTCACTTGTGCCGTGTCAGGAACCCCAGCAGACTTACCAATACATAAGAACTAGAAAGTGAAACTCACTACAAAGCGAAATTGACAGTTCTGCCATTCTAGATTCAATAAATAGTTCTGAATAAAATGAAGCATATGGACAAACCCAGCAACAAATGAACAGCATAAAAAGTGTAAAGTAAACTGGATTTTTAATGTTTTTCCCCATCCAATAATCTCAGCAACTGTTGGCGATGGTAGTTAAGAAACATTTTTTAAAATGTAGACTTTATCCATAGTCCATTGAGATCATTAGGGAAACAATGAGTTTTGGAGCAGGCTCTAGATGAGATTAAGTGTCTTGCCCAAGGTCACATAGGAAAGCCGGTTCAGGGGTTGCTGGCTTCCAGTCCTGTGCTCAAACCGCTGGCCCAGAAACAAAATTATGCCCCTCTTCATTTTGCTGGCAAGCTGAGCTCTGCAGAGGACAAAAACCCTTTAGCATCCTTAATGGGTGAGTGGTGATGGCAGGTTATTGATCTGGAAATGCTCACGGTGTGTCAGAAAAGTGAGTGTCACTTTACTTTAAAGCTCTTTTGTGTAGAGTTATCTAAGGTCATGGCCCAACATAGCTGGAGCCTACAGTGACTTTGGGGTTTTGTAATGAAAAATATTTTCTTAATTTCCCAGCTGCTTGCTCCCCAAATCTGGGTGAGCTGCTCCCCACCGTAGAGACTGTGCTGGCCAAAGGCAATAACTGGGATTATACAAAGTAGAGACCTGATCCACTGCAGGAGACCCTGCCAGCTAAGTTGCATCGCGCTTCTTTCTTTGTCTTCTCTACTGGACAGAACTGGACGTTTGTAACTTCAGCTGTGCCAAAGCTCACACAAAGGAGCTTCACCCCCATTGCTCAGTGCTGTGGTGGGAAACACAGTCAGTGATGTACGAAACACGGTGTACAAACAACAGCTGACACTCAACAGCCCTCCCCAAACCCTTCTGACAGTAGCGGAGAAGAGTGTTAGACCTAGAGAGCAAAGCAAAACGAAAAATATAATGCTAAAACCCAGGACCAAAGCATTCTACTACCGCTGCCTAAGGTTAGGCCTCTAATGCCATATTTAGGCCCTGAAAGAAATGGCTTGATTTTTCTACCTCTGGCTCAGATTCAGCAGGATAATTCAGTGCGTGTCAGGATTGCCTCCCCACTCTGAACTCTAGGGTACAGAGGTGGGGACCCACATGAAAAAAAGGAAATAACCCCCCAAACTTATTTTACCAGCTTGGGTTAAAATGTTTTTCCCCCAGAACACAACTTCTTCTGTGTTTGGAACTGGTATGCTGCCACCATCAAGTGAGAATGTCTTAAAAACTATTGGACATGGGCCACTTGAAGCCCCTCTTTCTCTTTCCACAAAACCCCCAAACTTATTCCCTCCCTGGGAAGCTTGAGAGAAAAGCCTCGCCTGATCCTGCGAGACGTACCCGATCCAAAACCAGGATCTTTCACCATGGAAAACAAGCATGGAAAACAAGAATTAAGAAACCAAACCTCCCCCCTGAGGCAACTTTCTCCCACTGTTGATATCTCTGCTGAATCTTACAATATCAAGAAGCACCCAGCCAACACTCACCACTGAGAACCCTCCAAGTGATAAAAAGAAGGTAAACTTACTGACTACCTTACTTGATAGAGAGCTTATAGTTACAGTGAAAGAAATAGCTGTGATTCATCCCATAGCCGAGTTGAACAGAGAGAGACTCCGGAGAGGGAAAACGAAACCAAAATCCTTTGTCTCCTGAGGAATTTCTCATTGGTCAGTTGTCCACCTCTCAGGTTACCTTTAGCTTAACCCCTTACAGGTAAACACTAATTTTAGGCTACTTTATACTTATGACAGTGCGTGTCTAACTTCAAATTTGTGAGTAGTCCCATTGAGGTTATTGGAATGACTATCATTCTTAAAGTTAGGTACATGCTTAAGATGGGTGCCTAGCTATAGACATCAAATGGTGTTCAGGTTTGAAACAATTTGGCCTAAGTTAATTCCCGCTTGTGAGTCTCATTTCTTCTCTGTCTCATCAAGGCTGTAAATCTCCCTTTCCCTTTGTGACTTGTGCAGCGCCGAGTGTATTGTCATTGCTTAACTAGTAACAAAGCCCCTTTGACAAGGCACTGTGCAGTGAGGAGATGGCTCCCTGCATTAGCTATACAAAGCTGTCGCTTGTGTAAATGATGGTTTCCATTTCATGGTTTATTTGCTCAGTTAACAGAATGGCTGGAAAATTCATTCTGGTTTTCCAGCACTGGGTGTAGGTGTTTCCTATTTAATTTTACCTTGATGGCAAAGCATTGTACTTGAAAGGATAAAATTAATACAAGAAGCAAGAATAAATAGGATATTGTAATGAACTAGAGAGAGCGAGAGAACGGTCTTCTAATGGCTAGAATCAAAACTGTATCCCATAGATCTTATACTGATAACGGCTCCTGCACATTCTCCTTTAGTTTAGCTCAAATTAGGGGGGTCTATTCCTTTGGAATAGGAGGAGCTGAGATCTTACCTGCTCTTGCTGAGAAGTTGGAGGCTTTGCTTGCACTTCCTCCCAACCCTGAGCAGGAATTATTCATAGCACTGCAGACATGGAAAAGACCGGTTCGGTCAGCAGACATCCTCCTGCCACTGGAAAGTTGGTCCCTAGTTTAACCTGCACCTGCAGTGCTTTGTCTAGTCTAGGCATCTCCCCCCCGCTACCTCAATTCCACTCCCTCCCGAGCAGTGACACCTGTGGGTAACTGCTCCAGACAGGATGCACAAACATCCCGGCTACGCCTGACCTCTGGCCACTTTGCATGTACAAGTGTCTCCATTAGGTGTCTCGGAGTCCTGTCCAGAGCCCGCACCCTCCAGCTTGAAGGGTATTGTTGATGCCACAGCAGGCTCGGCTGTTTCCTCTCCTTGTGATGAACCAGGGCAATGACTTTCCTTGCCTGGGGCAGAGCCCCTTAGCTGTGCTGCTCACTCCCAGCAGACCAGAGTGCTGCAGTCCCCTTGGGACTGGCCCCCTGCTGCTGCTATTCTCCCCCTCCTGCCCCCAATCAGCATAACTTGAAGAAGCGTGGAGGATATGACTGACCACAGACCATGTTGCTCCAGTGCTGGCTGGCCATGCCCTCTCTGTGCTTCCCTTGCTGCTCCGGCTCCAGACCAGACCCAATGGCTCAGCTAGTAGCCACATGGAGCTTTCTTCTTGACATGCCACTGTGATATGTCTGAGCAAATGACCTTCCATAGCTCTACAAGGAGTCAAATTGTTCCCTGCCATCAGGCCACTGAAGCCAATGGAGTTGCAACAGGGATGCATTTGGTCCTGGGTCTCTAAGGGCCTCACATTTCTTTTCTTTAAGCATCGAGCATTCTCATTGTGCTAGGCCCCTGTGCCCGAGAGCTCACAGTCGGAATCAGGCACACCTGGGCAGCTCAGAGCCCTGCTTCACAGGTTTTAATAATGGGAGCCCGGAGGCTCAGCTGAGGTAAACCAGCACATTGGCTTCACTGGAGCTGTGTCAGTTCACACTTGCTGGGGAGCTCACCCATATCAATTGTCCCAAGGACCAGCTCAGAGTCCTAGAGCTCTGTCTGCCTTAGGTGCACAAAGAAACTCCCATTGAATTTAGTGCTGGAGAAAGGTGCTGGATTAACAGTGCAGAGGCTGAAGGTCTCTAGTTATCTACAGAACAGGCAGAGTTCAGTTCAGTGCAAGCTTCCCCTTAACCCAAAGCTGTGGGGAGAGGCCCTCTTAGTTTCTTTTGTCTCCATGACCCATTCAGTATTTGGCCTCTCTTCTGGGACAGTCCACAGGAGAGCCAATTGCAGGGCTGTTTTTTGGTCATGTGACATGATTTATTTTGTTGGTTCGAGTGGCCAATCGCTGGCAGGTTTCACTCGTTCTCTTCTACAATGCCTTAGGGCAGGGGTTCTCAAACTGGGCGTCGAGACCTCTCAGGGGGTCGCGAGGTTATTACATGGGGGGGAGTCGCAAGCTGTCAGCCTTCACCCCAAACCCCATGTTGCCTCCAGCATTTATAATGGTGTTAAATATATTTAAAAGTGTTTTTAATTTATAAGCGGGGGGTCACGCTCAGAGGTTTGCTATGTGAAAGGTGTCACTGGTACTAAAGTTTGAGAACTACTGCCTTAGGGAAACAAGCAAGGATCCCATAAGTTGCTACTGAAACTGGTCCTGGCCCTTGTAATGTAGCTTAGAATCCTGCATCTTCTTTCATCCTGCTGAAAAGCCCTGGCATTCCCCACTAGAGCTCAGCTGTTTGTCTGCCTGGGCACCCTCTCCTCCGGACTGAAGGACAAGCAGGCACTCCTATAACAAATGCCACTTCATGGGCTGGCAGTGGGCATGTCAGGGTGGAACCTGGGGTCACATCCCCTGGAAAATAAGCTCACTTTTTCATTGGCCAGTGTTTGTGCTCTGTTCATTCCCAGTCCTGAGCAGTGGAGTGGCAGAAGACCCAAAGCATTCCCCAAGCTGGCATTCCTTGAGGTATTTTTTACACTGTAATCCTATTCACACTCCCATGTGTAACTTAATCTCAGATCAGAGTGTGGGACTGGGAGTCCGGAGATCTGGGTTCCCTTTCCAGGTCATCCACAGGCCCACTCTGAGACTTCCAGCAGCTCACATCACTGCTCCGTGCCTCAGTTTCCCCACATGTAACATAAGAATAATATTGGCCTCCCATGGCTCTTAGGAGATCCTTGGGGAGAAGGTAGTAAAGAATAGCAAAATATGTTATTAATGTGTCCACACATGTACTTGTGTTTATGCAGGTCAAGCCTAGGTACCTTTCCATTTGTGGATTACCCTTACAGGCGGTTAAAAAGCTGAACTCTAATGATAAGTGCTGCAGATGGGTCTCTGCTAGACAGCTAAAGGCATTTGCTCCAGCCCAGAGCTTCTACCGAGTGAGTGGGCTGCCAAGCAGAGCACATGGGTCTATCTGTGCAACTCCCATTGTGTCTAGCTCCTTTAGCCCTGGCTAGGGGCACATAGGGTGAAAGGCCCCTCCAGTAGCACCCCTTGTACCTGTGGGAGCTGAGAGAACATGAATGCTTACATGAAAGACATTGTGGAAATCAATGTGTATCCATTGGGGGTGTAATCCAGCTGCTTGTTTGGTATTCAGCTTCTTGGTGCAACATATTTGCTTTCCTTCACTTCAGTGCCCCTGAGTCACCTCTGCACCTGACCAATTTCCTGTGCAGGTAGCTTTTAACTGCAGGAATGGAGGAACCGCTCCCCAGGAAAGCTGCTGCAGCTGTTAGCTTTAGAAGGAGGAATGGCAAGCAGCAGTGAGCAAAGTGAATGGGAAAGAGGGAAGATCCCAGCTGGGCTGACAAGTGGATTTGGGCAACACGCCCTGGAGGAGAATGATTTGTTTGGCTTTTCATTCCTGGAGCCTGTCTCAGACCATGTTACCAGCCACTCAGCCCGTGGTGGGGAGAAAACCCATTACAGTCTGAGTAATGCTGTGGCCTTGTCTAGGCTGAAGAAACTTGCACCAGGGTAAGTGAATAGAATTAATCACACGGGAGCAAATTGCTAATGTAGACATGCTGCATTGATGGGAAGCGGGGGTTAAATCCAAAAAGAGCTTTTTATTTAAAGGAAAAGCAAAAAAATAAGCTCTAGGGTCGGGGAGTTCTTGTCCGACCACTTGCATCAAAGCTGCCTGGCTCAGTTGTGGGCTTCCTTCTGGATATAAAAGACATTTGAACAAATTAAGACATGCCCAAGCACCGGGCAGCATTTGAGGTCTGCAAGGATGTTGCTCTCAGAAGTTACTTATTCAAAGGGGCGTGCTCTAGCACAGTGGTTCTCAACCAGGAGTCTGGGGCTCCCTGGAGAACCATAAGCAGGTTTCAGGGGGTCTGCCAAGCAGGGCCAGATTTGCTGGGCTGCAGGGCAGAAAGTCGAAGCCCCACCCCCTGCTCACTACCCCCTAATGCCGGCCCTGGCTTTTATATGCAGAAAAACAGTTGTTGCGGCACAAGGGGGCTGTGGAGTTTTTACAGGATGGGGGTGGGGGGAGAAAAAGGCTGAGAAGCCCTGATCCAGCGGTAGCTAGCTTCCGATCTAGCTGGTAGTCTGTAGAGAGAGACAGGACGGGAAGGGAGAGCTGCCCTGATGTGGTGTCGGAGAAGCACTGCCCCCCTTAACAGACCTGCTGGAGTGTAACGTCGTGATGGCTCATGATGGCAGAATGGCTGACTGGGGATCCATCACAGCAGACGCTGAGTGGCAGGAGCTTGGCTATAAACACTCGTTATTAAAAAAATAACTGCGAATTAGCAGGAAATGTGGTGTAGCCCAGACACCGCTGCTAGCACCACATTTGTTTATTCTGTGGATTGTTATCGAATGACTCCAGGGGCTTGGATCGTCGGAGGTGCCAGGAGTCCCAGAGTGAAACCAGCTCGTTTGTTTCACCTCTCCTCGCTCCAGGAGACATAAAGAGGTGCGTGGAGGATGTCCCTGGATGCTGACAGTTGCCCCCACATGCAGCCATTTAGCCCTGGCTTTAGAGACGGACGGATTATTTTTTAATGTCAGAGTTGTCTTCCCCCCTCTAGCCTAATGTAGTATAACTGTGGAAGGAGAAATGTTTCCACGGGGGGCGATAAATGCTTGGGAATGCGTTTGATTCTGTTGCGCTGTGCGTTTCCCATGCAAATCTCTGCACAGCTGACTTGGTGGCTATTCAAAGAAAGGGCCTTAAGACAGCCAGGGGCCTTACATGGTAAATCAGGGCTGGTTACTGCACTGAAACTTCAAACAAGAGGAAGTCCTTTTGCCACACAATTAACCTGTGGAACTCATTGCTGTGGGATGGCCAAAGTATAACTGGGTTCAGCAAAGAAATAGATAAGTTCATGGAGGATAGGTCCTTCAATAGCTATTAGCCAAGATGGTCAGGGATGCATGCATAGGGCGACCCCAAACTTCTGACTGCCAGACACTGGGAGTGGATGACAGGAATAGAACACTCCAGAATTGCCCTGTTCTGTACAGTCTCTCTGAATCTCTGATTCTGGCCACTGTCAGAGACAGGATACTAGGCTGAATGGGCCATTGATCTGACCCACTATGGCAGGTCCTGTGTTCTTAGCTTTCAGGAGGTGGCATTGGAATTAGAAGCTAACCTGAATTTCACACCAAATTCCTATCTCTGTAGTGGGCTCCTCAAAACACACGTAGACTTTGGAGCGTTTCCATTCCAGCTCTGGATTCCTCGGCCACCCTCCACTGGATGTGAGGAATGAATTTCACATTTGCCTTCCTCAGGCACCAGACACCTTTTCCTAAAGTATCTAGTATTGCCACTGCCTGAGTTGGGATCCTGGACTCTTGCAAGCCAATGGCTGGCTGTGGTATGGCAAATCCTATAATCCTATTCAAATATGAATCGTTTTTACCCTGGCACAGGTAGTATGAAGAGGGACAAATGGGTTCCAATACTCTTGGGTCACTGCAGTAGAGGTTACTGTACATTTGAATAAACCTCTCAGCGCTTTATAAAATATACGGACTCTGGGTCCCATGGATTTCAGAGAGATTTTTGGACTTCAGAGTTTTGTCCTACCAGGTGTACGACAGCGGACAGCTTGGTGCAGTATAAAAGTTGTATCAGCATGAGTTTGAGATGGCCATCTATTGGTCCAGGCCACAGGATAACTACAACTTATCCTATGGCTCTGTTATTTCTAACATGGATCTCATGACATACATATGAGTTACTTTGCCCAGCAACCGAGGCTAGCCACCTCCAGAGTAGTTGCTGTTTAGTCATGAACAGGAAAAATGCATACAAATGCAGGGCTAGAAGTTAAGACCAACAAATTCAGCTAAAGCTCCAAGGAGAGTTTAGGTCAGTGAAATATAATTCGTTATCTGGAAACTAATTCTGCCTGGGACAGAACAGGCATTGACAAAATGCTCAACCCTTTGTGAAAAGTGCCACGAGATCTTTACTGATGGCAAGAGAGGACCAAAGTCAGGGTCCTTGGTTAAAGTCAATCTGGCTCGCTATTCACGGTAAACAGTGCAGCTGCAATGGATAACCAGGATGGCTGAGTTCAATACCCAGCTAGTGGCTTGCTTCGGGACCTTGGAAAAGTCACTTGGACTTGTTTGTCTTCACTAAAGATTTTTTCCGTCCCCCTAACAGACAGCCAGGCAACTTGAAGTCATTACCAGATCTTTAAGGTAAATGACATGGCTATAGCCTGGAACAAATGCTTAACTTAGCATTTTAATTATCCCAAGATAATTGGCAATTGATTAACTTGACTGCTCTGTGCCTCAATTTTCCTGTCTGTTAAAAATAGTTGGGGATAATGCTACTTGTCCGCCCTGCAGTGCCCTACTGTCTACAGCCAAAAGGAGCTATCAATGTAGAGCTTAGCAATTTTAGCGACCGGCCTAGCCATGAAGTCAGCTTCAGGGAATTTATAGCCTTTCAGTGCTCCCCACCCACAGCATGTCCTCTTAATTAATTATGCCACCTGAATTCTTAGATCATTATCTCTTTGGCAGCAAAAGGCCCACCCAGCTCTCCCTTAGGCCTTAATGTTCTATTAAAATTGTAATCTCAAAGTAGTGAAGGCACCTGTCCAAGGAAGGGTGTATTAATGCCTAAATCTTTGTGACCCACCTGGCTTATAGTCAAAACTGGTGCTTTTACTGTTGATCTCAGGCCACTTAGCCCTAGTCTACACTGGAGGTGGGGGGGTCGACCTAAGATAAGCAACTTCAGCTACGAGAATATCTTAGGTCGACTTACCTTGCGTCCTCACGGCGCAGGGTCGACTGCCACCGCTCCTGCATTGACTCCGCTTCTGCGTCTTGTCTTGGTGGATTACAGGAGTCGAAGGCAGACTGATTGGGGATTGATTTATCGTCTCTACACTAGACACAATAAATCAATCACTACCCCCCGCCCCGATCCAAGCTGCAATTTGTGTGAAAGGCATTGCACAAAATAAAATGACATTCTAATGAGATAACAAATCCATCCCGAAGCAACGGTGGGTCTGGGTGTCACGCGACTATAACTTTATGCCAGTGCTTCGATTTGTGCTCAAGCCCTGTGGTTTGCAAGCTGGTGGCAGCTGCCTTCAGAACAGACAAGCAGTCACCCGAAGAAGAACGCATTTATTTAGAGCCAGTTTTGCTCAGAAGTCCTATGAGGCGCACAGCAGTGTTGTGCAGGCAAAGTATCTGGTTAATAATAAATTACATTGATCGAAGATGGAGTTAGGTATTTTTAAATTGCATTTGTACATGGCTTCTGCTCCTGCCTAGAGCTGCAGATCCTCCAAAAGGCATCAGAAATCAGTTCCAGTCAGCATAAAGAGAAAATGTAGAAGACATCCGAAAATATTTAAATAAATGGTATTCTGTTGTTGTTTAGCAGTGTGATTAATCATGCAATTAATCACAATTAATTTTTTTAATCACTTGACAGACCTAATTCCTACCTTTTTGTTTTCTGTCTTTTAACCAGTTAATGATCCATGAGAGGACCTTCTTTCTCATCCCATGACAGTTTACTTTGCTTAAGGGCCTTTGGTGAGGGACCTTGTCAAAGGCTTTCTGAAAGTTCAAGTGCACTATATCCACTGGATCACCCTTGTCCACATGTTCATTGACCTCCTCACAGAATACCAGTAGATTGGTGAGGTGTGATTTCCCTTTACAAAAGCCGTGTTGATTCTTCCTCAACAAATTGTGTTCATCTATGCGGCTGATAAATCTGTTTTTTACTATAGTTTCAACTAATTTGCCTGGTACTGAAATCAGGCTTATGGTACCTCTGGAACCTTTTTTAAAAATTGATGGTACATTAGCTATCCTCCAGTCATTTGGTAGAGAAGCTGATTTAAATGATAGGTTATATACCACTGTTAGTAGTTCTACAACTTCATTGTTGAGTTCCTTCAACTCTTGGGTGAATGCAATCTGGTCTTAATTTAAATAGTAATAAGTCATCGTCCATTTGTTCCAAAACTTCCTCTATTGACACCTCAATCTCAGGACAGTTCCTCAGATTTGTGACTTAAAAAGAATGGCTCAGGTCTGGGAATCTCCCTCACCTCTTCAGCTGTGAAGAACGATGCAAAGAATTCATTTAGTTTCTCTACAATGGCCTGGTCTTCCCTGAGTGCTCCTTTAGCACCTCAATGTTCTACTGATTGTTTGCCAGGCTTCCTGCTTCTGAAGCTTTTTGTTTTTAAAAATTGCTGTTTGGCTAGTTGTTCTTCAAATTCTTTTTTGGCCTGCGGTATTATACTTAACTTGCCAGAGTTGATGCTCCTTTCTATTTTCCTCACTAGGATTTAACTTCCAATTTTTAAAGGATGCCTTTTTACCTCTAACCACTTCTTTTACTTTGTTGTTTACCCCCAGTGGTACTTTTTTTGGTCCTCTATGTTTTTTAATATGGGATATACATTTAATTTGAGCCTCTATTATCGTGTTTTTAAAAAGTTTCCATGAAGCTGGCAGGCTTTTCACTCTTGTGACTGCTCCTTTTAATTTCCTTTTAATAAGCTTCCTCATGTTGGTGTAGTTCCCCTTTGTGAAGTTAAATGCTACTTGGTGGGCTTCTTTGGTGTTTTCCCTTTGTGGCGGTGTGATGACTCACCCCTGCGGTGCCTCCTGCTGGTCATCCGGGAATTAGCTCTTTCCAGCACAGAGCACCCTCTGCAGGCCGGTGTCTCACTATCCGCTGGCCCCGTGTCCCTCCTTGGACCTCAGTGCCCTTTACCTGGGGTGCCTCCCCTTGCAGTTCCCTCACACTCTGCCTCTGGGTCTCCCCTCCTTGGGGAACCCCCAACCCTCTGAGCTCCACATTGCCTCAGTCTGGGCTACTGCCAGTCATCATTTAGCCCCTGCTTCCTGGGGCAGACTGCAGTGTAACAGCCAGTCATCACAGGCAAGGGGGTTTTGGACTAGCTGCCTTTCTCTGCTACCCAGTACATCTATGGGCCTAGGACCAGGCCCTGCAGCCTGGGGAGCTGCCAGCCTGGAGCTCCCCTGCTCCTATGGCCTTTCCCCAGCCCTACCTCACTCTAGGTACCCTTGGGCTTCCCAGGCAGCTAGATCCATCTCCCTCCTCAGCCAGAGGGAGACAGCCAGGGCCCCACTCACCCCTCCATTCCGATTCCACTACTCCTAGTTCCAGAACATATGGAGGCAAGTCGATATTGAACAAAAGAGCCAATTCTGAACAACTGAAATTCCCAAAGCGGGATTCTGTCTCCCATGAAGTCTGCCTTCGCCTTAGGTTCCCATGGATATTTAACTTTGAAGTTAATCAGCTAATTCAGCAAACCACCGGTGGGCAAAGTTCCCTCCAATTTTTTACATCCATGTGCGGAATGAATTTTGTTAATGGCACCAGTATGGAGGTGATATGTGGCGGGGGTGGGGCTGAGGGGTTCGGAATGTGGAAGGGGTCTCAGGGCTGGGGAAGGTGGTAGGGCTTGAGGTGCAAGGGGGTGAGGGCTCTGGGGTGGGGCTGGGGATGAGGGGTTTGGGGTGCAGGCTGCCCTGAGGCTGCGGCAGGGAGAGAGGACTCCCCCTTCCTTTCCCCCCAGCCATTTATCACCGCAGCAGCCCTGGGGCAGCCTGCACCCCAAACACCCGCCTTTCCCTGCACCTTTGTCAGCCAGCAGGAGCTCCAGGGTCGAGGGAGAGACACGCCCCAAGTTGCTCCCTTTTCCACCCACCCCTACCTCTCTCCTCTCCAGGCCCCTGTGGCTACATCCCCGTGCTGCCCTTGATAGTCTGCTGCGCAGCCATGGAGCTTGGTGGGAGCTTAGCTGCTGCACTGTGGCCAGAGCTGGCTATAACTTTTTACTGGGTTATCTGACAATGGTGCAGGCTTGTGCATAGTAGCAGTCACAAATTCTGTCCATTGCAGCCTGTTTTAAGGCTAAAACCTGCAGCTTTCCTGAGTGAAGGTGATAATTTTTCTAGGCTGCAGACAGTATTTTTGACCCATAACTGGTCACGCTCCATTTATGGTGCTGATGTGAGTGCAGATGGCACCTCATCCTTTACTGAAAGCATCTGCTTGGAGAATAAAGGGTGAGGCAGAACTGGGATAAGCTGTTGTTGGTGGCTGTACCAGGCAGTTAGTGAACTAATTTAAAACCCCTCGGTGTTCCTCCATTCAGATAAGTGGCTGTTTGGAGAGTATTGGCCCAGGTTTCTCGCCTTTTGACTTCTTTCTTTTTCTGAACCCCACTTTCAATCTGATGAGCCAAACTAGTAAAACGTAACCTGTTCTTTTGCTGGAGTTTCCCACTCTGCCCTTTTATGTTACAATCCTTCTTTAAAACTTGTTCTGCTTTTGACTGCGTTTTCACAGAAGGTTGGGTTTTAATTTCTTTTATGCTTCTCTGAAACTATTTTTAGCAATTGTCTCTACTTTAGGGGCTTCAATCTGCTCTTTCTTGCTGTAGCAATGAGTTGTAAAACCTTCTCTCTTAATGTCAGTAATGGGACAATCCCTGATCTTCCAACTCTTCACAGTGTAAGTGGCTTGTTATGTGTCTGATTAAAGCCAAACCACTTTTTGATGCAATTTTACTGTAATTTGTCCCAGAAATGCCTAGAGAGACACAGATGTCTCTTAAATGCTCATTTTTTAGCTGGTAGAAGAGCCCTTCTACTTTCATAAGGAGGTCTGAGAGCAGCAGAATAAGGACAATGGGCTTCAAAAAACCAAACTTTAACAAACTCAGAGAACTGATAGATAAGGAAGGAAACTGAAGGAAAAAAGAGTTCAGAAGAGCTGTCAGTTTCTCAGAGAGACAATATAAAAGGCACAACTGCAAACAATACCCATCGAAAGAAAAGATGGGAGGAATAGTAAGAGGCCAATATGGCTCCATCAGGAGCTCTTTAATGACCTGGGAGGAAAAAAGGAAGCATACAGAAAAATGGAAACATGGACAAATGGCTAAGGAGGAGTCCAAAAGACTAGCACAAGCATGTAGGAACAAAATCAGAATGGCTAAGACACAAAAGGAGAAACACCTAGCAAGGGACATAAAAGGGAATCAGAAGAGGTTCTTTAAATAATTAGTAGCAAGAGAAAGATGAAAGGAAGTGTAGGTCCTCTCTTTAGCAGGGAAGGGGAGCTGATGACATCAAGAAAGCTCAGCTGTTTAATAACTATTTTGCTTCAGTCTTCACTAAAATGATTATTGGAGACTAGATACTCAACACAATTAATATTAACATAAGGGGGAAGGAATGCAAACAAAAGAGGGGAAGAACAGGTAAAAGAATATTTGGTAAGTTAGATTTATTCAAATCAGCAGGGCTTGATAAAATTCCCCCTACCGTGCCTAAGTAATTAGCTGAAGCAATTTCAGAACAATTAGCTAGTGAGGTCCTGGAGTACTGGGGAAGGCCACACCATACCTATCTTTAAAAAGGGAAACAAATAGGGCCTGGGGAATTATTTACTAGTCAGCCTAACCTCAATGCCTGTAAAGACACAGGAACAAATTATTAAGCACCTAGAGGACAGTAGGGTTATAAGGAATAGCCAACATGGATTTGTCAAGAACAATTCATGCCAAATCAGCCTAATATCCTCCTTTGACAGGGTTACTGGCCTAGTGGATAGTAGAGAAGCAGCAGGTGTGATATGCTTTGATTTTAATAAAGCTTTTGACACAGTCTCACATGACATTCTCATAAGCAAAGCAGGGAAATGTGGTCTAGATGAAATTGCTGTGCGGTAGGTATACACGTGGTAGAAAGACTGTACTCCAAGAGTCGTTATCAATAGTTCACTGGAAAAGTGGGAGGGTTTAATTCACGGGACCCCACAGGGGTCAGCCCTAGGTCTGGAATTGTTTAGTATTTTCATTAGTGACTTGGATAGTGGAATTGAGAGTCAGCTTATAAAATTTGCAGAAGACACCAAGATGGGAGGGGTTGCAAGCACTCTGGAGCATAGGATTAGAATTCAAAATCACCTTGATAAATTAGAGAATTAGTCAGAATTAAACAAGAGGAAATTCAATAAAGATAAGTGCAAAATACTTCCGTTAGGAAGGAAAAATGAAACACACAGCTACAAAACGGGGCATGACTGGGTAGGTGGCAGCACTGCCGAAAAGCAACCGGGGTTTATAGTGGATCACACGTTGAATACGAATCAACAATGTGATGCAGCTGCAGAAAAGGCTGATATTCTGGTTTGTATTAACAGGAACGTCCTATGTAAGACATGGGAGGTAATTGTTTCACAGTACTCGGCACTGGTGAGGTCTCACCTGGAGTACTGTGTCCAGTTCTGGGTGCCACACTTGAGGAATGATGTGGACAAACTGGAGACTGCAGAGGAGAGCAACAAAAAAAGGTAAAAGATTAGGCTGGGTCTACACTGCGCACCTGACAACAGCACAGCTCTTTATCACTAGGAGACAGCTCTCCTGGCAACAAAATAAAACCATCTCCAAAGAGGGGCGGTAGCGTCGTTGCCGGGAGTGTGGCTCCCATGCTGTCCACACCGGTGCTTTTCGTTGTTTGGGGGTGGGGGTTCACATACCCTGAGCGATAAAAGTTTTAATGACAAAAGTGCCAGTGTAGAAAGAGCCTTAGAACACCTGCCTATAAGGAAAGGTTAAAAAAAACCTGGGAATGTTTAGTCTTGAGAAAAGAAGATGGAGTGGGGACCTGCTAAAGGCCTTCAGTAGGTTAAAGGCTGTGATAAAGAGGATCACAATCAATTGTTCTCCATGTCTCCTGAAGGGAGGACAAAAAGTAATGGGCTTAATCTGCAACAAGGGAGATTGAGGTGAGATATTAGGAAAATCTTTCTAACTATAAGGGTAGTTAAACTTTGGAATCGGCTTCCAAGTGAGGTTGTGGAATCCTATCAGTGGGGGGTTTTTAGGAACAGTTTGGACAAACACCTGTCAGGGATGGTCAAGTTTTACTTGGTCCTGCCTCAGCACAGGGGACTGGCCTTGATGACTTCTAAAGATCCCTTCCAGTACCACCGTTCTACAATTCTGTGGGCATGTTTTCTATCTCCCTCCCAGCCATAGTGCTTGCAAACAATTAAATCATCCTCTCTGCTTCCAGAGAAAACGTTCTTTACGCAAAATCTCTTTTCTGTCTGCATTAACTTCTGGCAGCTTTTCCTGGAACAGTCTGAAGCCACTTCTAGGCAGGTTTATGTCTCAGAGAGGTGGGATCACTGCAGATCAGACTCTCCTGTCTCTGCTTGCCAAATGTTACACTCTCTGTCCAAGGATAGGTTTAAAACTAAGCTTTTATCAAACTTCGTATTAAAAAAAGACAATAGCAAAGGTAGCCTGTATTAGTGCCACACCAGCTCATCCCACTGGAACACCATTACACACTCCCTGTGCTGGGACCACAGCTTTATTGTTTTCCCACTGTGTTCCTTTTAGTACTTCAGCAGTGCTCCAAACTCTTCAAGGGACAGGACACAGGTAAATTAACCCCAACTTTCCCTTATGAGTGCCATATAGCAATGCAGAGGAGGTGGAGAACAGTGGAACTCAGTTGTTTGGGAGGCTGTTGGAGCAATAAGATATTTGTTGGATGTGGTGGGTTTCCAGGGATTGAGAAGACCCTGGAGTTCTTACTGCGGACTGAAATTGCACGCGCAATTGCCTGCTTAATTTGTATGCACAGCTACTCAGATTACATGAGACACTTGAATCCCTGGGCACACAAGTGGCTGGTTAGACTGATACAGAAATGGTCGTATTTGCGTGCAGTCACTATGGTAGTGTATACAATAGCAGTAACAGCATGTGGAAATTAGATTGTGCACTCTTTCTGCATGTGCAGTCACACAAGCACATTTTGAAAAGCAGGTCCTAACCATGAGGGGAAAAGCAGCAGAGTTGAGCTGATAAGGATCTTAGCCCTGGTCTACACTGTGTGGGGGGAGGATCAATCTAAGACACGCAGCTTCAGCTACAAGAATAGCATAGCTGAAGTCGACGTACCTAGATTGACTTACCATGGTGTTTTCATGGTGGTGAGTCGACTGCTGCTGCTCCAACAACGACTCCACCTGTGCACCTCTGAGTCAATGGGAGAGCGCTTGGGGATCGATTTATCACGTCCAGACCAGACACGATAAATCGACCCCCTGTGGATCGATCTCACAGCATTGATCCCCACCATAGTGTAGACCTGCCCAAAAAGTTACTAGAAAGAATTTTCTCTGGATGGTATTTTTAGTCTTCATTTGCCTAGTTGCAGCATCCAGCCATTGGATCTTGTTACACCTTTTGTCTGCTGAACTGAAGAGCTATTTTACTACCAAATCTTCTCCCTGTGTAAATATAGATCATGATCAAATCACCTCTTAACCTTCTCTTTACTAAGCTAGATAGATTGAACTTCTTTAGCCTTTCACTAAAAGGCAAGTTTTCAAGGTCTCCAATCATCCTTGTAGTTCTTTTCTGAACTCTTTTTGAATCACACAATTGCAAAGGAAGCTTGGGAAGGCAGAATGAAATTACTCTAACTGGAGTTTGGCCAAGACACTGACATCAAGGCATCAGAATAAGAATCAGCTGCTGCCAGTGACCGTATACTAGTTGAGAGGACTGAATTTTCTAACTCTGGGCAGTGGTGTTTGAATATGAAAAAGTGGGATCTTCCTGCTCCAGTGAATGCTGTTTTGGCTGCTCCCTGTATATTCAGCAACGTTATAATTTTAGTGTAAGAACTAGGGGCCACCAAATGAAATTAATGGGCAGCAGGTTTAAAATAAATAAAAGGAAGATCTTCTTCACACAGCACACAGTCAACCCATGGAACTCCTTGCCTGAGGAGGTTGTGAAGGCCAATACTATAACAGGGTTTAAAAGAGAACTGGATAAATTCATGGAGATTAAATCAATTAATGGCTATTAGGCAGGATGGGTAAGGAATGGTGTCCCTAGACTTTGTTTGCCAGAGGGTGGTCATGGATGGGAGGAGAGAGATCACTTGATCATTACCTGTCAGGTTTCATTCCCTCTGGGGCACCTGGCATTGGCCACTATCAGCAACGGGATACTGGGCTGGATCAGCCAGATCACGCTTCGTAGCCTGGCATTTGGCAGAGGCTGTGGAGCTGGATTAAAAAAAACCACCTTCATGATATTGTCAACATTCTTTCTTTAAAGGTCTTATTCAACAGTTGGTCATGAGGGTCTGCTCAGCATTTTCAAGACTTTCTCAAGATTACGTGGCAGGGATTCATCAAACAGTTCAACTGGGATAAGGGTTGACTCAATTCTTTGCCCAAAACTTTTCTTGTAACTTCTTGGAAAGTTGACCAAAATGCTTCAGAGTCAGTCAAGCCGTGAGCTCAAGAGGCAAGGAAGTGTGTTAACAAGATATTTATGTTGTAATACTGAAGCCAAATTGTTATCTAATGTCTGAACCACAACCTCAAGGCCAATTACAAAACATCCTCCTTTGATTTCAATTTTTGTGTGGTGGCTAACCTTTTCCTTCCCCTTCCCTCTAACAGAGATCTTATAATAGAGATGGGAAAAAAGGAGAGATCGGGGAGTGATCATAGCTGGGTTGGTACTTTGGGAGGCTTCCAGTTTAGCCCCACACTATTGCATGAAGCAGTGCTGATGATTCAAACCGGTGCTCTTCTCTCTGCCCTAGTACAGTATTAGGGTGTCTTAATGGCTGGAGGTGCCGGCTTTCAGACAAACTGTAAGACCTGTGGCAGTTATTAGCAATTATAGGATGCTTTTTGAAAGAGCATTGAAACTGCAATATCCAGGTCAGATTCCACTTTGGCGAAGTACTGCCCTTGCTGCCCATCTGTATTTCCCTATGGTTATTTAACTATTGATGATTGTTTATTTCCGGACAGTGCTCATCGTGTGCTATACAAATCTAAAGCAAACCCAGGCCCCATGCTGAAGAGTTACCCTCTTTTTCATTTCTTATATTTCAAACCTATTGTGAAGTCTGACTGCTAGTATTCTAACTAGTAAGAATGGATCGTTCATTGCCCCAGATTCATGGATGCATGCAACACATGACAAATATGGGCCTACTTTTCTTCGTGTCCTGCTAAAACAACAGAGTGAAGCAGGAGTAGTGGAGCAGACTTTGTGTACCAGTTGGTTCCTGAGAAAGGATCCAGACACAGACAATATTCACTCTAAAAATAATTGATCCTTCTGCGTTCTAAGAAGGAATCGAAGGAGGTCACTGTCCATAAAGAATTTTACTGAAGTCAGTCCAATCTTAAAGCTGTGTGACGGAGTCAGACCAGAAGGGTATAGGAGAGTGCTGGAAGGCAGGTATATCAGCCTCAGGATGTGTAGGTCTCTGTTCCCTGAATAGCCAAACAAAGGCCATTCCAGGCCAATCAAGACACCTGGGGCCAATTAAGAACCTTCTAGAAAGGAGTAGAAACAGCTAGCCTGATTGGGACACCTGAAGCCAATCAGGGACTGGCTGAAACCAGATAAAAACCTCCCAGTTAGTCAGGTGGGCTGTGGGTGTCAGGAGCTGTGGAAGGAAGTTATGCTGTTGGTGAGACTGAGTGTTGGACAACATATCGTACAGAAGGAAGGAGGCCCTGAGGTAAGGGTGAAGTGGAGTTTGAAGAAGCGGGGACTGCTGGGGGAAGTAGCCCAGGGAATTGTATTGTGTTTTGTGGATAAAAGGTCAGCCATCTTAGCTGATACTATTAGGGTCCCTGGGCTGGAGTCCGGAGTAGAGGGCGGGCCCGGGCTCCCCCCTTTCTGTCTCTCCTAATTACTTACTGAGGAAGGGAGGTCACTCTGGGGCCTGGATGAGTTTCTGAGGCCCTAAATCTGCCAGGAAGCGCAGGACCCACAAATACAGTCTCGGAACTTTGTCACAGCTGGTTAAATGTTGTAATACTGAAGCCAAATTGTTATCTAATGTCTGAACCACAACCTCAAGGCCAATTACAAAACATCCTCCTTTGATTTCAGTTTTTGTGTGGTGGCTAACCTTTTCCTTCCCCTTCCCTCTAACAGAGATCTTATAATACCAACTTCAGCAGAACACTCGATAAGCAGAAGTTGACCAAAAATTGCACATAATAATTTCAAGTCTTTCAGGATTTTTTAACACAGAACACATTGTAATGTAGGAATCTCAAACTCAGTTTACCTTAGGGCCAGTGCCAGTCCTCAAATCCTACCAGCGGGCCAAAAATGCCCCCTCTTACACTTAAAGGAGTTAGAGCAGGGGTCTCAAACTCTGCAGCTAATAATGCTGCATCCATGGTCGACTCTGCCCGTCGACAAGTGATGGTCTCTCTGTCCCTCTTCCCCAGCCAATGGGAGCTGCGGGAGGCGGCGCCTGCAGCAGACAGTGCTGGCAGTATGGCTGCCTGTATATCTCCTCCATGGGCCACAGTGGGGCGGTTCTTGGGTGGCAGATGGCCTGCGGGCCAGGACTGTGAGACCCCTGTTGCAATGAGTAATTTTATGAGACCATGTTTAGGGCTGTTTAGACCCAGGGAAATTTCTTTCCGGCGCTTTCCCTGCGTGGACTTTAAGGGTGTTCATCCATACAGGCATGCATCTTTGCCACATTTGCACTCTCCCCGCCCCTAAAATTAAAGAATATGAAAAGGCTGGGACGTCTCAGAGCTAATAAACATGAGATACTTCATAAGACAACAGGCAGGGGGATGCGTTGTTGCAAACTCTTCAGCTCTTGCAGTCTCTTAGACCCTCGGGGTAGGATCTAAGACTGCAAATGTGGAGCCAGATGGTGATTTTCTGCTCGCACGGGCCTTTTCACTAGCAGGCCTCCTTCCTGTGCAAGGGAAGACTGATCAAAGGCTGGCATGATGGGGTCACTGGTCATGACTTTCTCTCCCCAATGTGATTAGTCTTGGAGATCTGTGGGGGTCAGTCTTCTGTCTGTCGGCTTGTCGATCTAAACAGTGAGTTTTCTTTGCCTTACCATTGATTCTTACAGTTTGTGAAATTCACTTAGTCAGTCTGGCGGAAAATCACTCCATGGTCTTTGGGCAAATCAGGCACAAATCAAATCCCTTGCAGTCGTGCAACATGGTCCAATCACCTTTGAATGAGGTCCCCCGGAGCGAGCATTACTTTGGAAAACCAGCAAACTTAAAAATATTTGGTGGTTTGTATGCTACAGAGATTATAAGTCTGTGATAACCCCCTCCCGCCACCTCAAAATATCAAAAATCCAGACCTTTCGAGGAAGCTGACATGGCCATATCTGGCCATGAAAAGGTCTTGAGATGGCACAGCGATACTATCTTACAGAAAGTTCAACATAAAAATCATATTAAAAGTACCTGCTTGGAAAAAACAGACCCAAACACCTAGCAACACACCACCCCTCAACATTCATCCTTCAGCAAAATTAAAAATAAGTTTGATCTTATGTTCAGTTTGATCACTCTTGGCTGCTTCTTTCCTTTTTTTTCCCCCCTTGTCTTTCTATTCTGGAACTGGGTTATATGTCAGACAGCTTATTGTTTGGAATCTACATTTTTGATAAAGAAAAGGTACTTCAAAGCTTATCAAGATGATTCCCACTTGACACATACACCTTTATAGAAGCTCTGTATTCCAATAGTAGATCTGCATTCCAATCCAAGCTATTCCTCTCACAAATCTCAGCTCTGTCAGACCAAGCGCAATTCAAGAGTCAAGAACTCTTCACTGGGCCTCTATCACCAGTCCCACCTTACTTAAGCTGGGGAAGTAGAAGCACAAATGTCATAGAACCATTGGGTTAGAAGGGACCACCAGGGTCCCTTAGTGTAACCATCTGCCATGAGGTAGGATTTGTTGTGTCTATACCATCCAAGACAGACGACTCCAGCCTCCTTTTTAAAACCTCCAGTGAAGGAGCTTCCACAACCTCAGAGGTGTCTGTTCCATTGTCCGACTGGTCTTACAATTAGGGAGCTTTTCATGGCTTCTGTAGTGTCCCAGAGAGAAAGAGAGGCCAGGACCCAAACCACTTAGCCCTTTATAGCCTAAAAACTTGATCTTAATCTTTGCCCAAAATCCCTCTGGCAGCTACTGCAGCTCATGGAGTACTGCTGTGGTGTACTCTTGGTAAGCAACACCACTTAATCAATGGGCAGCCACATTCTCCATTCACTGAAGCTTCAGAATGACCTTAACGTGTAGCCTGAAGAAGAGTACATGCGACAGTCCAAGTGCAAAGTGAATGTGGCCTGATGTCTATGGTGAGGTCCCCTCATCTGAAAGAAAAGAATACATGGAAGCTCCTTCGCTGGAGGTTTTCAAAAGGAGGCTGGATAGCCGTCTCTCTGGAATGGTTTAGACACAACAAATCCTGTATCTTGGCCGGGGCTTAGACTAGATAACCCTTGTGGGCCCTTCTAAACCTACCGTTCTATGTCTCTATGAGTCTATGACCTACTTGACAAGTGCAAATGACAAGGTCGTGATCATCATGAAGGTCCAGCAGAAGCCAGCAAGGCTTTTAAGCATGTGAGTAAGCCATTTGAGGTCAGTGGGACTGTCCTAACCATACAGCTAAGGGTAGCATAGAATTCCTCCTTACCTGTAAGGGGTTAAGAAGCTCAAATAACCTGGATGGCACCTGACCAAATGGGGAAAGAAGATATTTTAAAGTGTGTGTGTGTGTGTGTGTGTGTGTGTGTGTGTGTGTGTGTGTGTG